>JAVJIF010025774.1:0-58885 GCA_038442645.1 Agave tequilana | reverse complement strand
CGTGTAGGATTTCCACTATCTCAACTCCCACCGAGGGAACCTCTACCAAGAGGATTTCTTACAACTCTAGGAGTACCAAACTCCTCTCTCAAACAACCACCTCACACCACGAGGGGTAAGGCCCGTAGCCATACAACAACCAATCCACACACCTCTACCGAAGAGGCTCACAACCAACACTATCACCTCTACCTAAGAGGGATCCATAACACAATCACCCGATCACCTCTACCGAAGAGGGATTCACAAGTATAAGGTTGTTTACACATGAGGTTTACAACAAACAACCTCAAACACTTCTCTTTCTTTTTCTCTTTTCCACAAAACAATGATCCTAAATAGTTTAGGATAGAATATATAGCTCAAGTGTGGAAAACAAGTGTTTTTGGAAACAAGCAACAAAGAAAAACTACTTGGGAAATCTCTTGTATATGATAGAAAATGAAATACCAAATCAAAATCCCAAAACCTAGTTTCTCTTTGATTTTCCAAAAACCCAAAACAATAAAGATGAGAAATTTTAAAGCCCCAAAAACTCTTTTAAAACTCTTTTAAACACTTCAGAAAACTAGTATTTTTTTCTCTTAGAAATCTTGGCCAAAATCCCCCAAGAGATGGGGTTATATAGCCCCTATACAAAACTAGCCGTTAGGCTGAGTTGGCAGTCTGACAGACTGCCGGTCGACCGGTCCGGTCGACCGCCAACGTCAAAAATGTGACGTGGGCAATAGCGGTCGACCGCCCGGTCGACCGAAACATCCTGAGAGCAGAACTCTCATCTCGGTCGACCGGCCCGGTCGACCGTCCCAGAGACTCCAAAACGTGCACAGACTTGTGCACGTCGGTCGACCGTCCCGGTCGACCGCCCTATGGTGCGGTCGACCGGTCCCGGTCGACCGACTTGGCCTGTCAGCCAGTCCTCAGTTCTGCACAGATACGGATTTGAAAATAGGTCTTTTCACTCAATAAAAATCCCATAAATTCACAGTAAATCAAAAAAATAGTTTTAATCACAATAAAAACTGTTTTTCTAAAAATATGTTTTTTCTAAAACTTGTTTTATCATTTTACTTTGATAACCAAACTTGTGATAAAAATTTCAAGACATATATCAATCATATCAATTCAATTTTGTGTCTTGCCAATTTTATCAAAAACAAAACTTGTATTTTATCAAATTAGAATTTTCCAAAACATGAATAGGATAGTCAAAATAAGTTTGTCTAGCAAGTTTAAAGCATGTATGTATATCTAGAACATATCTAATATACATAGGTATAAGGTAAACTTGTTTTGATCTATTATTCATGAAACCAAAAACAAATCATGAAACGTGTGTGTTTTGTGCACTTGAGCATATCAACTAAACTAGCTTTACAAATATGGATCTAAAACACAAACTCTAAACTAGATACCTAAGTCTTCTTGACGATCTTCATCTTCAAGTAGACTCGGTCCAAACTCCGTGATTCTCCAAGTGAAAGTATGATTTTTAAGCTTTGGCACCGGAATCATCATGAATAGCTTCTAATCATCTTGTTGAAGCTAATCACCAACCTAATATCCTGTTAATGATCTGAAACTTAGAAACACAAGAATATTAGTAAACATAACTACATGAGTGTTGATCATCATCAAAACTAGAGTGGAAGGCCATTGGGCCAACAGAAATCTCTCTAATATAACCCACTAAAATGATGTATACATGAATTATTTTTATTAAAAATTTAACCCCATCTAATTTTCAAATTTCATAATTAATTTCGGAGTCAATTTTTGTCAAACCGCCTTGTCCCAAAATGGAGTTTGAAAAGATGGAATGATTGACTTGGACTTTGGAAGTATGGCAACTAATACCGACTCAGAAAATGACTTAAGTCAAGTAAAGGTTCAGGAGTCGAGATTGGTTCAGGAAGTGGGTGCAATCAAGAAGTTGAAACTCAAGTCCACATTTATTTTCTCACAATGGAATGTGACTTAATATTGGTGATTCAAGTTCAAGAATGACAGGTGTGGGAACCAAAACTGACTCTAAAATATTACTCAAGTCGGGTAACAAAACAGGAGTCAATATTGATTCGGAAATTTGAACTGGATCACAAAATTAAGAATCTAGGTCACATTTCTCATTGAGTTCAATTTCATAAAAATGAGAACTTGCCAATTTGTCATAGGACTTTCAAAAATATGAAATTGGTCATATTCAATATGATGATCATCAAAGATGGGCGATTCAATTTCATTATGAATTGGCACAGGATCCAATGTTGACTCGGAAAAAGATTAAAATCAGGTGAAGACACCGGAGTCATAATTGAATCAGGGAGTTGAATTGAATCACTAAGTTGAGGTTCATGATCATATTCATTCTCAAGTTCAATTTCAGGAAAGGGATAACTTGCCAAACTGTCAATGTCACTTTCAAAATTTGAGTTTGGGCAAGTTTAAATGATTGTGCTGAAATGAAACCTTGTTTTCTAAAATAACATGACTCTTCAGCTCTAACAGAATGGTTAGCGATATCAGAACTGGCCAAATGGTGAGAACGTAGAGTTTGGACCATTATATCTATGTCATGATTACGAGCGTTTTGAGCCTGAGTCATGGCTTCAAGCATCTTTTCATAGTTGATTGGTTCATCGTTTTGTTGCGATTGGTCTTGAAAAGATGAAGTGTTATTTTGGAATTAGTGGTGAAATTGTGAGTCCATCAGATTTTGTGATTGTTTGCTTGGACTCACGGATACTTATTTCCAAAATTGATGGTTTTCTTTTTGGACTGGTGGAACTGAGTATGAATCTTGGAAATATTGTGGACAAGGTGGATAAGAGGACAAGTTGGTTGAAAATTGGACTCGGGGGAGGTGATCCCCATTGACTCTGTGAAGAGTTGAAATTATTCTGGAAATATGGTTATAAGATTGGGGGCATGGGTTATTTGATTCGGATAAGACCAATCTGGCACACTATGTTGGTTAAAGTTATGATATGCCGGGTTGGTAACATTCGAAAAGAGGTTGGTGTATAATATGGATTACATTAAAATTGGAAAAATTATTGTTATAAGTCATATCACACAATAAACACAAACAAAGAAAAAAACAAACAAATAAGCAAACAAATAAAAAGAAAAAAAATCTAACCTAAGTTAGGGTAAACTTAGACATAGACGACTCCTAACTGGTTTAGACTGTCCATGGGGGTATATTACCGAATCTGACCACAAGGTTAATTAGCCAGGTAGGGGCAAGATTGGTGGGAGGTATCCACGCAGAAGCGACTGGCCTAATTAAGCCAAACCACCAGCCTTCGGGGTTTCGCCCCTCAATCCCCACCCTTAGTCACCGATTGGCAAGAGTCGATTCAAATCAATTTCCCCCTTAGGTCAGTCTTCTATTTGAGTCTGAGGTGTCCCTAGGGCCAACGTCTACTCAGTTTTTAGTTAGGCTTAGGTTAGTGAGTGAGGAGATTGTTTGTGGGCTAAGGGAGGGTAATGACTTCCCCATCTTATCTTGTTTATAGGACAAGCCCTTAGATCAATTTAGTGCAGTGTACAAGAAAAGCAACACTTAAGAAATATAAACAATCCAAAAGTGTTCTTATATTAGATGCTATGCACACGTACCTTTGCTCCAGCACTCTTCAACAGTAATGGAAGATGTAAACGAATTAGACACGTGCCTAAATGCAAGTCTAAACCGTTTTTAGCATTTAACAGACATCATTTTACTGTTGTGTTAGAATGTATATACATACAGTGAGTCAAACAAGTAAGTAAATAGCTACAGATTTAAACTTTGCAATTCAGCTAACCTGCAGAAAATACAGGTTAGTAGTTCACTCAGATTGCCACAGGAATGTAGCAAATCTGAGGGCTTCTTGGCTCTGCTTTTCTTGAGTAGAGTCTAAGGCCACTTATATGTTCACTGCAGCAAAAATTCCTTGTTGTCAAACCTGTACACCAAAACCCAAGAAGAAGATTAACCAAAAATATAAACTTTAATGAGAATTGCTTACCGTGCCTCCCGGCAACGGCGCCAAAATTTGATTGAGTTTAGAACCTGCACACAAATACAGAATTTCAGAACTAAGAATGAAAAGTGCAAGTTACTCAATTCTACCGCAATAGCAAGTGGCTATGCGGGTTGTGATCTACAAGGAGGGACTAGCAATGGAAGCTTGTTTAGCAAGTTCTTTTTAGGCTACAAAGTATGGTTAAAGTTCTTCTTTAGTTCTTTAAAAGAAAAGGAAAAATGAGTTAAGTTAAATTGGAAGAATGGTAGATTAAGAAGATGGAGAAACTAGAAATGATATGTATAAAAAAATGGAAAAGTAGTGATAAAAGAAGTGGTAGATTATGGTGTTCTAAACTAAAAAATAAAAAGAAAAGAATCTAAAAGTTACTTACCTCCTTTGCCAAACGCTTACCTTGAATCTTTTGTAATGAAGTTACCTTGATGTGAGGCGATCAACGTATAGCCCATAAGAGTTGATTCCCGTCCTCCATATTATATCATCAAGACGTTGCAAGTATGAAGTGATACAGAATGAAACTCAAAATCCATCGTCATGAGCTATTGGTGGCACTCGCAAAGGCAAGGCTCTTTCGATGCTTTAAGACTCACTTGGATAGCAATTGGTACCAAAAGAAGAAAAGTAGAGAAGAGAAGAAGAACAAAAATAAAGTACATACAAAAGGGAAACTACAGATTTGATTTTATAAAAATAAGAGAAAAGAGAAAATCTTACACCGGTGTCACTCTCAGCACAAGCTTCGTTCTCATTCTCCTATGAAACTCTGATCTCCTCTGATTTACATAAATTAAAACTGAAAATTACATGAAAAGAAAAACAAAACCTACACTACAAAATGGAAAAGTGGACTAAATCCTATCTCTGCATGGTCGTCCCCGTTTACAGTGAAAACCTGCCTTTTATAGGCAAAAACCCAGAGGAGAGAGACGTGAGAAGATAGGGGGAGCAAACGCTCCCCCTAACTCACTAACAAGCCGCGGAAACGCGGCTTTGGCCGCGTTTTCGCGGCCAGGGTGTGGCCAGGTGGCCACACCCTGTTGGTGGTAGTCCCTGGCTTCGCTACTTGCTTTTATCTTCAGCTAGATTTGCACCTGGCCACACCCTGTTGGTGGTAGTCCCTGGCTTCGCTACTTGCTTTTAATCTTCAGCTAGATTTGCAGTTAAAGTCCGGGATTCTGACGAAATGGCCTTTGATCTTTGGCTTCAACCGATTGATATGTAGGGATTTGTTCTAACTGGTTTTCACCGATCTGAACCGACCTGATCTGCCCTAATTTACTGACTTCGAATTAATTCTGATTTAAATCAGAATTTGATGGGCTTTTGGGCTCATTTCTCTTCCCTCTTCTTTAGGAATGGACCTGCAAATAAATTAAACATTAATTAGAAAAAAAGCAGAGTTTATCCTATAATAAGTATGAGAGTATGATAATGAATGTGTAATTTAGCGACCAATCAATAATACTCGAACCACGAGAAAAATCAACTTGAATCCATGAGTAAAGATAAACAACTCGAATCCATGAGCAATAGGACATAAAAATTCAATTGAATTTATCAAAATATTGTGTGCAAAACAAAGAATACAATACCTTTAAATAGGGTTTAAAAGTAATAGTCTAATCTAATTAGAAACTTAATTAAATAAGAGAAAAATAAAACTAATCGGAATTCAACTCGGACTGAAAAACTCAATATGGTTTTGGTTCGTATAATGCTGATACGACTTCAGCTGTCGACAACTAAAGTGGCCTGTCGACAGAGTGTAGTGGCCCGACTCTCAGAAAAACCCTGTCGAAGTCATTCTGTCGACAGCATGAGGGACCTGTCGACAGTTGAAGTGGACTATCGATAGCTGACAACTTTGTTGTTGTGCTGCTTTCTACACCAGTCCCTCTCTCTTCAAAGTACTCATCCTCGAGTTATAGTCTAAATATATAGCTATTTGGTAGGGTGATAGTCATAGAGATCTACCACGTTGAATGTCTTGGACATCGCCATATCACTTAAAAGATTCACAACATAAGCATTATCATTGATCTTCTTTACAATCTTGAATGAGCATATATTTCTTTGGTTTCAACTTGATGTATGCTCTAGTCAAAATTCTCTCTCTCCTCAAGTACACCATTATCATGTCTCCTTCCTTAAAGATTTCTCTCGCGCCTCTTCTTGTTAGTTGTTTTGCCTTATACTTCGAATTAGATTTCTCTAGCTTCAATCGAACCGACTCTTGAACATTAAGAACTTGTTCAGTCATGGCGCTAACTGCACTTCTAAACTTCTCTCTAATAGGTAGCTTGGCTAAGTTTAGAAGATGATGAGGTATCTTCCTATAAACAATAGTAAAAGGCGACATACCCTAGAACTGCGAATTGTGCTATTGTAAGCAAACTCCGCTTGAGGTAAAGCTTGATCCTATGCTCTTGGCTTGTCTCCACATATACTTCTTAATAAATTGCCAAAGGTGTGGTTGACAACTTTCGTTTATCCATCAGTTTGAAGATGTGTCATACTAGTATATTTCATTGATGTATCAAATTTCTGCCATTGAGTAGTTTAAAAAGTAGCGAAGAACTTGCTATCCCGATCGGAAAGAATGAAACTTGGCACGCCATGCAATCACACAACCTTTTGGAAGAATTACTTGGCCACGTGCAGTGCGTCGAAAGTCTTTCGACAAGGAATAAGTGAGACATCTTTGAGAATCTATTTACCACAATAAAGATCGAATCCACACCCTTTTTGTGTTGACCCAAGGGTACAATCCCTGATTTTGTTTTTGATGATTACAGAACTCATATAGTTGAGGTACTAATCAAGTTCAAGTATTTATAAGCTTACAGGGTTTCAAGAGAAATGAATGTGATTCATTCTTCCTCAAAAAGAAAGGTTTTGATGTGATCAAGTTGATTCAAGAAGAGATTCAAGCTCGAACGATCAAAGCATGAATTTTAGAGAAGCCCTCTTGATGAAAACGTGAAGAGAGTATAACCCTTTGCAAGAACTTAGAATATTTAAGTTTTTAGTGTTGTCTTGATGGCTCAAGATTCACACACATTTGTACAAGATATCCTTTACTATATTTGTACAAAAATTGTTTTAAAAATATTTCAAAGTCCTAGTTTTTTTTATTCTCACTGTAGATAGCTAAACATAGTTGTCGACATTCTTTATAACAGAAGCTATCAACATGCCTGTTGTAGAGCTGTCGACAGAGATTTACAAAGAGTTCAATTTTTCTGTGTTTTGGAGCTGCTGTCGACACGTCTCTTGACCTGTTGAAAGCTGATACAGTATTGTATCAGTCAGTTGTTGATAGGCCTATTGGGTTGTCTACAAGAAGCTCCGCAATGGTTAAAAATGTGATCATTGCTCACTGAGTTGTCGACAGCCCAATAGGATTGTCGACAACCCTATTATTTCATTTTAGGTTTATATTTCGAATAAAACGAGTTTGTCGACAACCCTGTTATTTCATTTTAGGTTATATTTCGAATAAAACGAGTTTGTCGACACCCTATTATTTCATTTTAGGTTATATTTCGAATAAAACAAGTTTTTCTTTCTTCAAACTGTTTTGTCTTATTCCCAAACGGGTATATTTCTCTTTGTTAGGATTTTATCAGAGTTTTAATGAATGGTTTAGGTCTTTATGATATTTACTTACTCAATGCCTATATATATATATATATATATATATATATATATATATATATAATATATATATATATATATATGTATGTATATATAGGTCATTGTAGAGGAAATTTTTAACAAGTTTTGATACAAGTTTTTGAAATCAAAAATTTTAAAGAAAAATCAAGTTTTTGCTTTCAAGTTTCAACTTTCAAGAGCTCTCAATTTCGAATCAATCTCTGCAAATTTTCAGCTCTCAAGTTCAATTTTCTCAACAGAATTCTCGCTCTCACAAACTTCTTGAGCTTTATTTCTCCACTCAAAACTCTAGGAAGTTGTAAAGAGAGAGTTTGTGATCTTCGCGGTCACCAAGAGCTTATAAAACTTCATTGGCTTAGTAATATCTCTTGTGTAGAGGATTGAAGGTTGGAGTTGTGTACTCCAGGTCTTGTACAGACCTTGTAGTTGTGATATCTTCGTGATGATTCTTGGTGGACAGTGAAAATCCTTCACTCAGTGAAGGCCGGGACATAGAGCAAGTTGCTCGAACTTCGAAACAAACATCCTGTGTTTGTGATTGTCTTGTCTCTCACTCTTGCTTCTACTCTTATTGCTCTATTTTGTGCTTACTTGCTCTTTACATTCTTGCAATCATATTGTGGTGTGTTATTATACTACTCTATTCTATTGCTTATTGGATTATCAGTTCATTAATCTCATGAAAGTACTTTGGGCATTGGATAATCCAAAAGGCATGACCATCCCACTCATATAATTCTTCCAGAGTCTTGAATGCCACTCATATCTCTGCATAATACGAATTTAATGGCAACCACTCCTTAGATCAATCTTCGAAACATGCAAGATCCTCCCAATCGATCCAATACATCATTAAGGCGAGGTATAAGAAACCGATACTGAATAGTGATCTTGTTGATTGGCTTGGCTATCTATGTACATACGCCAACTTCTATCCTTCTTTTGTGTCAAAGTGATCGGTACTCACATGGACTCATGCCCTCTCTGTTGTATCCTTTGTTTATCAACTCTTTGACCTTCTCCCTTAGAACTACGCTCTCCTTAGAATTCATCCGGTAGCGTAGAAGGTTAGGTAGACTTGCTCCAAAAATAAGATCAATGTGGTATTGGATATCTCTCATCGGTGGTGGTCTTTTTGGAAGTTCGTTATGCACTTTGAACTCCTCCAACATGGGCTTCATCTTCCTGGGAACTTAAATAGATGGAGCAACTTCTTCTTTACTACTGCAACCCATGTTCCCGGAATACATACCTAGATATGTGTTCTGATTTTTCGATCTTATTCTTTCATTTTTCTCTAGTATTTATTTCTATTTTATGATTATTTATATCATTGCTTGGTATCATATCTGGATTTTCAGACATAAAGTCAACCTGAATCTGAACGAGGGACCAGATCTCAGTGTACTGCTCGATTTGGTCTTTCTGATAGTCAGATTTGATCAAATTTTTAGTTTCAAATATTATTTTTTCAATATTTTAGATTTTTCATGATTTTTCTGAAATTTTTTTCTGAATTAAATTACAAAATCTTCAAAATCGGTATCGACCGGTGCTACCGATTGATTCTCAGATTTTTAATTTACAAACAGAGTTAAATTTTTACAAATTGCTTTCACATTGTTTCTCAGAATCACATTTTCTATCTTAACACATTTGGGGATTTTTTTGGATTTATCAAAATTCGACCAGATTTGGTGTCGACTAGTATCGCCAATTGATTTCAAAACTTTTAATTTGAAAATGGGATTTAATTTCTTGACTTCAATTTCACCATGTATCTTAATATAATATTTTCTATTTTGAGAATTTTTGGAGTCCTTTCTGAGTTACTCTATTTTTCTAATATTTTCGGTGTTTTCGGTGTTTTCCCAGATCCGGAGTTAATACTCGAACTTTTTCCTTTTTTTTCTTTCTTTTCCTATTTCTCTCCACCACTCCTTTTCTTATCCCTTTTTTCTTTTTCTTTTCTTTTCCCCATTTTTCCTTCACACAAATACCCCAAAATATCTTCTCACTCTACTATTTATTTCCCTTCTTTTTTCTCTTTTTTTTCCCTTTCCTTCTTCTTCCCAGCAACAACCGATGCAGAGCTCCTCCTCCCTCTCTCTCTCTCAAAATTCTCCCTCTCTCTCCCCTAATCTCTATCTCTCTCTAATTTCTCATTCCCTCTCTCCTTTACTTTCTTTCTCACTATCAATTTCCCGCTCTCCCTCTCTCTCTCTCTCACCACCAAGGCCGGCGACACCACTAGCGGCCATTTGCACCGCCGACCTCACCCACCACCGGCGACCTTCCCAGGCCAGTGTCGGCCAAGATTCGACCATCCCCACTTCCTCTCTCCTCCTTGACCTCCTCCAACTCCAACATTACCATCTTCTTCTTCCTCAAATTTCCCACCACCAAACTCCTCTACCTCCTATCAAATCCACCATCTCAATCACAACCTCCACTCATCACCACCACCAATCCATCACCCTCACCACCTCCATCCACTCCACCAAGCACCACCATCATTTTCACCACCAACATCATCATCTCCACCTCCATCTATTCTCACCACCACCACTTCACCTTCACCCCCTTCTTCTCCCCTCTCTCCCTCCTGGCCGGCGTCGCCATCCTGGCCTGTGGCACATCCTCCTCGGCCGGTGCGTCTAGCACCACCAGGCCCACGGACCCTGGCCATGAGCCGCACCTCCCTCCCTCTCTCTTTCCTTTTTTTCTTAATTTCCATCCCTCTCTCAACCCCCCCTCTCTTTCTCTCTCTTGCAAAACTCTTTCTTATTCTCGCTCCTCTCTCTTACTCTCTCTCACTAAAAATAAATATATATTTTTAATATATTGTACTCTTATGTGTGCATGTGTTTTGGGATTCTGAGAATTATAGCATTTTTTGAAGATTTTTAGGCAATTAATCTTGCCTTATTCTGTGTTTTCCCGCTTCGACGGGTTGATATGTATTTTAGGATTTGTGTAATTGTATTTCTCTATATTATAACTGTATTTCTGTAGACTATGTACCTGTATTTATATGTGGCTGAGTGCTTAGGACTGTATATAGTAGACCTGTGATGAATGTTTATATATAGTGTAGTTTAATACATGTACATATACACTGCCTGCGATGTATTCTTTTTACTGCTTTATTACCGTGCGTGGCGGACCCTTCGTGGTCGTTAGCCTTCGGGCTCTCACTCAGCCCCCGGGCTTCACCACTCCACGGATAGTCTAGTTATTGTCATGTGTATTGTGTGCTCGTGTCATACTGACACAGGTGCAGGTTGCAGGTATAGCCCACTTCCTAGGCTGGCTACCCAATAGGTTTTACTCCTCGCACCTTCTGGGTTTCGTGGTAGCTATCAGGAGTGCGCTTAAACCTTATGGTCTCCTTACAGTTCTTTAGGCGCACAAACCATCAGGTCTTTTTGCCCCGCCTGATAGGCGAGCCTAGTGCTCGCTTTATCGCTAACTCCATCTGGGTGTAGTTAAGTTATGGGGCGGCTTCGTCACAGGTGATGTAGAGCAGTTTTCCTGCTACCACATGCGTGTGTAGCTTCACTGCGAGCAGTAACCACATTGAGCGTGATAGCCTTTAATACTGTGCGCTAGCTTTACTCTCCAGCTTTACTTAGCTCAGCTTGATTGTTCGCTTATCTGCTCACTGTCTTTATTTCTATCTTGCTAAGCC
This sequence comes from Agave tequilana, assembly GCA_038442645.1. NCBI lineage: Eukaryota > Viridiplantae > Streptophyta > Magnoliopsida > Asparagales > Asparagaceae > Agave > Agave tequilana. The sequence continues at coordinate 47,482 of JAVJIF010025774.1, read as the reverse complement.
TCCGGGCTTCACCGTTCTATCGATAGCTTAGTTGTTATCTGTTACATGCGTGTGTTTGATACTAACACCTTTACAGGTACCTACTCTGCCTTTGGGCTTCTGCCCATTTCCCAGGCTAGCTACCCAATAGGTTTTTATTTCTTGTACCCTTTGGATTTCGTGGTAGCTACCAGGAGTGCTCTTAAACCTTATGGTCTCGCTACAGCCCTTTGGATGCATAGACCGTCAGGTCTCTTAGTTATGTCTGGTAGGCGAACCTAGTGCTCAACGCTTTATAGCTAACTCCATCCGAGTGCGCTTACGCCGTGAGCGCGGCTTCATTATGGTAATGCGGAGCAGTTTATACGCCACCACATATGTGCATTACCTTCGTCGCGAGCAGTAATCACGCCGAACTTGATGACGTCTAGTATTATACGTTAGGTTGCTCCACCTTTACTTAGCTCCGCTTGGATGCCCGCTTGTCTGCTTGCTCGCATGCCTGCTTGATAATTTAACTATTATATTTTCTTGATGGTTTGAAGAGTTTGAAAACATTATTTATACTATTTTTCAAAACTGTATTATTTTTCTGTATTCGTATCGATCCCCTATATCGGTACAATTTTCTGTATTCGTACTGATCCCATGTATTGGTACCATTTTTCTGTATTCGTACCGATCCCCTGTATGGTATCATTTTTCTATGTTGTGACATATGATAATTGATGTCTATTGTACTAATCACTTGACACTTGTCATGCTATTACTTGACACCTGACACCTACTTGTTATCACTTGACCCCTGCATGTTATTACCTGACATTTGTATATTATCACTTATCACCTTCCATGTTTAACACTTGACTTGTGATTATCATATTATGAGAATTTTGTAACTGCTATCCTATATTAATATAGTGATCCAATATCTCCAGTACTCATGTACTCTTGAACTTGTTAATGCTCCTGCTATTCTCATAAATTGATAATTACATAATAAACTATAAAAAGAACAACTTATATTGGGTAAGAGGAAAGCAGATGGATTTCAAGTGATGAATATGTTTACAGTGGTATTAAATATATTATGCAACTAAAACTTTCGGTTCTACATGAGAGCCTCCAGGTGTTTCGAGTGGAGCGCTGGCTCCCTACCTCTTATTATATTCCTGAATGAACAGACAATAAGACCCACCTCCTGTAAGCCTTGCGGCCGGTTTCGTACACCAGCAACGAAACACCCTGGACCGTGATCCCGGGCATGCATAGGACCCACTGTAAACATAATCCATTGGTTTCATCATCAGTTTTCAATAATAACTTCAGCTTACTCATATATGGATGTATGTGTGCTGGGATACTAGGGCACATATCTAGATATATGTGTAGGACAAGTAATAATAATAAGATGCTAATCAATGACTCGTCATGCTGTTTTGCAATTCTGGTTGTATACACTTGGATTACAGTAAAGTGAGGCATAAGGTACATAGATGAGGGTTTTCTTTTCTGGGTTATTCCTTCGATGTGCTTGTCTCATGAAACCGTAAACTGAGCTTGTATTACAATTTATGTTTGTATTCGGTATTATCAATTTTATAGATTTTTATCAATTTTATAATGTTTTCTTAGTTTAGGAGACAATTCATGTTATATGAAGATACGGTGATGCGAGAAATAAGATATATATATGAGAATTTCCTTATTTGAATTATTTCTTTGACGTACTAATCTCACTGATCGATAATTTGAGATTGTATAACTGATTCTGTCACATTTGCTTTACTTGATGCCTCCCTGCCTACTCATGTGTGTTTGTGCTCAGACTCAATTTTTAATACATGCTCTTCAATTTGGATTTATTAGTACACGTGTGTTTTTCTATGCACACCACTTGGCACTCATCTTATCACTCGTTGGGGAGTTTTTGACTCTCTTGAATCTGCATCTCCAGATCTTGGAGCTTAGACCTTGGTGAATGTATGGAGAAAAGTTGAAAGTGTATTGCAAAATTTTCTTAAATCAATGAAAAATTACAACTTAAAATTCCAACTACAAGAGAGAAGATACTCAAGCTCGGATCTTCTCTTTGTTTAAGGTTGGGTTTTTTTGCGTAGCGATGGAATGTTAATCTTATTTTTCGTTGACCGGGTGAACGTCAAGCTCTTCTGGAAATCTTCTCCTTGGATCATAGATGGAGTAGCACAGCTTTTATCTAATGAAATCTCAAAGAGACTTAGGTAAAAACTTAAACTCAGCAAGTTGGTAGAAGAGTTTAACTTTTAATGAGAATTCCTTAGCTGAAAAATTATGACCCCTCTTCAATAGCAAACTGAGCTATTTATAAGAGTTTTAAGGGTAAAACTGTCCCCTAAAAACCCTCTATAATAGGGGTTAACTCCCCTCATTACGTGGGCAGTACTTGACCTACTAATGGGGGTAGTTATAACTGAAACGCAGGACTTATTCGTAGTTGAAACGCGGGCTTGAGCTCTGCGTTTAGCCATTGAGATGATGCTGGACATGGGCTTTGAGCCCTTTGTTTTGGCATTACCGTGGTATTGAGACGCGGGATCGAGCTCTGCTGAGACGCGGGCTTTGAGCCTCGCGTCTTGGCTTTGCATTGATGCTGAGATGCAGGCTTTGAGCCCGGCGTCTTGACTTTGTAGTGATGCTGAGACGTGGGCATCAAGCCCCTCGTCTCGGCTTTGCGGTAATGCTGAGATGCGGGCTTCGAGCCCTGCATCTTTGCTTTGCAGTGATGCTTTTGAGTCTCGCGTCTTGACACTGCATCAATGATTTTTATCAGCCTTGCGTCTCAAAATATGGGCTCTGCATTTGACAACTTGTCTTCAATGATTTTTAGGCAGTCTACAGAACCCCCTCCAAAGTTTTCTAAACTCCACGGTTGACTGGGACGGGTTTCGAAATACTTTGGATTTTTCTTTTGGCAGCAATCTCTCAAGACTGGACTAGCAATCTTCTAAGATACATTGAGCTCGATCTTTTCTTGATCTTGGTCTTCGTGAGTGTACTGTTAAACTCTTTGAAGCCACCAGAGATAATCGTTATGAGTGTCTAGATACGCCGTCTAGACCTCCTCGGTGCTCTGAGTTGGTTGTTGGTGTACTGTTGTACCGGAAAAATAATCATCTGCATTCGCCAGTGTACTGTTGAACTGATTGCAGAAATAAAGACTGAACACAGGCCTTGTAGACGCAAAGGTTATGTTGCCTTGGAGACGTCTGAAGTAGAAATGTAACTCTCATTCATTGAAGATACGCGAATATTGAAGTGGAGACGCAACTCTCACTTTGTTGAAGTGACGCAGACTTCGAAGTGGAGACACAAATTTCTCTTTGTTGAAGAAACACGTCTCTACTATTTTTTCAAGGTGCGAGTTTCCTTCAAAGTGAAGATGCACCTTTCACTTGATGTAGAGACACGGCTCTGAGCATTACAAACACGTACTTGCTTCAAAGTAGAGACGCAGCTCTCGCTGGGAACAGAGACGCAACTTTGAATTATTAAGAGACGCGGCCCTGACTTGTAGGGGGATGCGACCTTGAGTTGTTGAGAGATGCGACTCTGAATTGTTAAGAGGACGCGGCTCTGATTCACTTAAAGGACACGGCTCTGATTTGTTGAGAGATGCGGCTCTGATTTGTTGAGAGATGCGGCTCTGCATTGTTAAGAGGACGCGGCTCTATATTGTTAAGAGGATGCGGCTCTGGATTGTTGAGAGACGCGGCTCTGAATTGTTGAGGGACGTGGCTCTGACTTATTTGGAGGGCGTGGCACTGATGTTGAAGGGACGCAACCCTGAATTGATGGGAGAACACGGCTCTGGATTGAGGAGAGACGCGGCCTTGAGCTCTTCAACTCGCTGGAGGCAACACAGCCCTCGGTTCGTGGAAGGAAGCGGATTTAAGATGCGGCCTTTAATTGTTAAAGACGCGGTCCTCATTCTGTTGAGAAAACGCAGACTTTGGTTTGCGAAGGGACGCAAACTTCAAGACGCGACTCTTGAAGCATCGCATGCAGTTATAGAGACGCAATGATCTCGCTGGATCTTTTGAGATAAAGCTAGCGTTGATGGTTGGGGATGCGTGTCGTTGGGACTTCCTGAAGCAAAAATTCACGTGTCTCACTCAGACTGAATTTGATATTCGCGTCGCGAATTAAGGCTATTAATTGGCCTTTAAAGAACGATTTTGATTTTCATGTTGTTAATTACTGACCATTTAGTGAGCCTATTCATGAGCCTCTTAACAGTCATTCATCTTGACTATTTTTTCCTTCATGGGCAGGTGCTCTGAAGGACCTTTAGGGTTATTGGATTGCCTCTTCTTCAAGACTGTATCCTGAAGAACTTTCAAAGTTCTTTGAACGAACCCAAAGCTATGATGCTTTCTTGCAATCTTCTTCGAAGATTATCACTGTTAAGTGATTTCAAAATCAAAATGCATCCTCTCAGGTGCTTTCATGATCGTGTCTTGACGGATGATGTCCTTCCTCTAAAGAACTCTTCTTCATAATAACTTTTTTTTTCCTTGTGGCTCTGAGATCCAAGCGTCTATACTCTGTTTCTTGATCTCTTCCTGAAACTTTTGAAACTTCTTTCTTGAAGTTTAGACAGTCAACTTGAGATCCTTGCGTCCATGCTTTGTAAACGCGATCTTCGCATTATCTTGATGAAACGTGAGCTTGTAGATTTTTGAGTCCCAAGTTCTTCAGACGCGAGCATGGTGAACTCTGTATTTTGAGGCTTGAAACGCGGGTTTTGAATATGAGACTCGCGTTTAGAGTTCATGACTTAGAAAATTTTAAGACTTATGTCTGCTATTTTGAAGTCTCTAAATGTGAATGTGGCGAACTCCGCATCTTAAAAGCCTTATGCGCTCTTTTAAAATCTTAGACGCGAGTATGGCGAACTCCGCGTCTCGATGTCTTAAACGCGAATCTATAATGTCTACATCTGGAGTTCATAACTTTAGAAAGTTTTAAGGCCCGCGTATGCGCCTTTAATATGTGCCGCACATTTCAATCATCAGATGCAAGTCTAATATCGGGTTTGCATTCGGATCCATATTTTCTATCTTTGCAGAGCGTGGTAAACTCTGCGTCCACGCGATTCGCGTCTGGAGTCCATGACTTTAGATCCGCGTCTGCGTGTCTGGATCATGTTTTCTATCTTTCCAAAAATTTAACCCTCGGGTTTTTTTCTTCTTGCAGGTTGTGGCCATATCGTTGGTGTTGGTTCCAATGTCTTTACCGCGTTCATTGAGGTAGACATGAAACGACCAGTCCGTTCGATTGACGACCACTTGAGGAGTCAGAACTTCTGGCCAAAGGCGAGGAAGACCCGCGCGGTTCTCGATACACATCAAGACATTATTGGACATGATGCACCAGTAAGGTCTCAGATCCTCCCTGATCACAATGAATATAGCGCATTTGAAGGTCACGGGAAAGAGGACGTCACCAGTAAGATCTCAGATCCTCCCTTCACCAAAGAAGTGACAGCAATGAAAAATCCATTCTCATTAGATGACTTTCTGGTGGCAGAGCTTCCCATTAAGCGGAGAATTACGGCCTTGTGAAGACCCTCGCACTAGTTGGCCGGCTAGAATCAGAATGCTCCCTTGTATTTTGACCTCAAGAAACACTATTGTTCTTAAGAGAAGGGAAAGTTGATCTGCTGTTCCCGTTTATAGTCAAGAAGATGAACTTTCTGCATCTTCAGCAATTCAAGGAATGAGTGCAACCTTTCGCTGAGCAAGAGGGACTTCTTTGTACTCCTTTGTTGTAACACTCAATCTTATTGAATAAGAGAGCATTTTGTATCATTTTCACATTTTTGAATATCAATAAAAGTGACTTTTTCTTGCCTTCTTATTAGTCTTGACTTCCTTTTTGCATTAAAAATCAGACAAGTAGAAGCGATTATCTTTGATTTGCTAGAAGTGTGATATTCTAACTTAGCAAGTTAAAGTTGAAAATTTTCATTTAAGAAATTTTAAAAAAGGTTACTGTCAGAGATGTGATATTAAATTTGACAGGAGTAAAACAGATTTTATGGACTTGCCATCCTATAGATAAAAATGACAAGTGAAGTTTTCACTCCACGGGGATTGTGATTGAGTCTTCATCATTAAGACTCGGTTGGGGATTAGGGAGAAATACTGTTAAAGGGGTGATATCAACCTAACAGTGATTTTAAGTGGACCTGTCATTCTGTTGACGAGAATAACAAGTAAGACTAGATCCGTCAGGGATCTAAATATTTCTTTACCGTCAGAGATGTGGTATTAACTTAACGGATTGGAATGAATCTTGTCAGAGGTATGATATTAACTTACAAGGACGTGAGCTAGAAGTGTACTATTAACTTAGCTCCACAGGAATTTTAGTTTCGTTTGGAAAAACTGAAGATACCACTGTCATGGGTGTAGTGTTAAACTTAACAGTAGAGGTAATACTAGAGGTGTAATTTTAAACTTAGCATTGGTCATCTCGACTCCGATACGAAAGTTCGAGGGAAAGTCATTGTCATAAGTGTATTGTTGAATTTAACAATGAACTGGATGTTAGAGGTGTAATGTTAAACTTAACATCACTCGTCTCAACTTTGAAATGGAAGCATGAGGAAAGTGACTGTCAGATATTTAATGTTGAACTTGGCAGCAATTTGATCACTGTTAGAGGTGTGATATTAACTTAACAATAATCTGTCAGAGGTGTAATATTAATATGACAAGAGTTGATTTGCGATTTGAACAATTCTGAGGACCTGCTATTCTATTGAGGAGAATTAGCAAGTGAAGTTTGAGTTGCCAGAGATGTAGTATTAACTTGACAATTTTGAAGACTTGTGACTCCGTGTAGGGGAGCGACAAGTGAAAGTTCGTACTATCTGGGGAGTATTAAAACTTTTTCACTGTTAGAGGTGTAGTGTTAATATAACAGTGATTTAGCTTGTGGACCTACCACTCTGATAGGTAGTGAAAAGTGCATTTTTATACATACATTTACCATCACATTTTCATATTTATTCATATAATTCTGCACATTTACTAATATTTTATGATTTATTGTGTGCAGGCCTGAGAAATAAAAATAAAGAAATAAAGCCTCAAAAGAAGCCCAAAAGCCCATATTTAAGCCCAATGCAAAAGTTGCAATTATTAAATGTCAAAATTGCAATTACACAAGGGCAATAGTTGCAAATACTAAAGAAGAGGGAAGGATAGACTTCTATTCAACCCTAAATACTTGCAGGATGAGGATAAAAGCCAAAGAAGAGAGTGCAAAGATAAGGAAATTCGTTTAAAAAGATATTGGGAGATTTGAGATCGAGGTAACTTGCTTCCCAAGTTATCTCAAAATCCCAAGATAAAGAGCCAGGGTGCACCTTTCAGAAGACTACGCCCAGATGGACGGACCAGGGGAAGCCACGCGCCAAAGCGCGTGGCCATCAGCCACTACCAGGCCGCGAAAACGCGGCCCAAGCCGTGTTTCCGCGGCATTCATGTCGAGTCTGGCGATAAGTTTTTTGGTAGAGTCGTCCCGGGATTCTACCTCCTTCTGCACCTATAAATACCCCTGCAGATGCAACACAGAGGGCGTACAGAAAACAACAGAAAATACAGAGCAGAAATTTAGGGTTTTCTTAGGCTAACTTGTAGTTTAGTTTAGGTTTTTATTTTCGTTTTCTTTTGTAATTTTTGTAACTGAGAGGAGAAGATGTTTTCATGGAGGAAGGAGATCTACTTGTACTGAGGGTGACAATCGGTGTAGTTTTGCTTTTCTTCCATTGTTAATTAAATCGAATCAAGGTTCGTTTTCGTTCTTTTATTGTTTTTGTTCTTTTATTCTTGTGTTATTGTATTGTTCTCTCTAATGTCTTGCAAACCATGAGATCTGATCGCTTTGAGACTGCCTAGCCGAAGAAGTGCCCTTGATGGCCTATGGAGATGAACAAACCGTCGCTTGCTAGTCTTTTCATTTCGTAGTGTAGATCGCGAAGGTGGAAGATCCTATACGCCATACTTGTACGCCTTCAAAGACAAAGTAAGTCGTAGCAAAAGGATCAAAGGTAAGCAGGACTGAAGAGGTATGTATTTTTCTACTTTATAGTCTTCTTCCTTTCTTCTATTTCTTTAGATTAGATGACAAACTCCACTTCTTTCTAATTTCTTTTACCTTCTCATTGTAAATACCATTGTTAATAAGAAAATACATAAAAAAGAGATAACTTACTTAAACGCTTACATCGCTAGTCCTCCCTGAGGATCACGACCCGCATAGCCCATTGCTACCGCGGATTAGAATTGAGCACCTCGCACTATTATTCTAAATCTAAAATACCATATTTTGTGTGCAGGGAAAAACTCAATCAAAATTTTGGCGCCGTTGCCGGGGAGGGACGGTAAGTTTATCTCTAAAAAAAATAATAATTATTAACTAATTTTTTATTCTTTCTGTTTGCAGGTTTGGAGAATAGGAAACAGCAGAAGTGGACATATAGCAACTCTTTGCCTCTGCCCTCGAAGGCAGAGCATCAGAGCCTACTACAGTGCCGCGGATCCGCGGCAATTGCCGCGTTTCCGCGGCCTTAGTAGTTCATTACTGACAGATCTTTCTGCAGGTTGCTACAAATTGCAAAATTTGTTTTTTGCTCTGTTAAAATTTGTTCTGTGATAAACCTGTATACTGCTAATTAATCAACAGTAAAATATTTGTTAAAAAAGATAAAAATTGATTAGACGTTTGCATCCTAGGCACGTGTCTTTTCAATTCCTTTATTTTACTGTTGAAGAGTACTGGAGCAAGGTACGTTCGCATTTCATGTAGAATAGGACTCATCTCTTGGTTAATTTTTATGCTTTGAGTAAATCTTATTTACATATTTTGTACACTTGCACAAATTTATTCTAAGGGCATAACCCATTAACAAGATAAGGTGGGGATTTCATCACCCTTCCTTGGCCCAAAAATCAGATTCCAAGCACTCACTAACCCAAGTCTAATTAAAATTAAGTAGACATTGGCGCTAGGGACATCTCGGACTCAATTAGGAGATTATCCTAAGGGGAACGGTGTTGGATTTGACTCCTGCCAAATCAGTGTCTAGGAAGGGGATTGAGTGCCGAAAGCCCGAAGATTGGTGGTTATTAATTAAGGAACGTCTTTGACGGAAAACCTCCCACCAATCTTGCCCTGACCTGGCTGATTAACTTGTGGTCAAAGTCTACACCCTACCTCCTGTGGACAGTCTAACCAGTTACGAGTCGTCTAAGTCATAGGTCTACCCTAACTTAGGTTAGAATTTTTTCTTTTTTGTTTGCTTATTTGTTTGTTTTCTTTTCTTTGTTTGTGTTTGTGTGATATGGCATATAATAATAATTTTTCCAATTTTAATCCATATTACACACCACCCTCTTTTTCGGATATTACCAACCCGGCATATCATAACTTTGACCAATCTAGTGTGCTGGAATGGTCTTATCCGAATGAATATAACCCATGCCCCCATCTTATGACCATAATTTTCATACCACTTTCAACTCTTCACAGAGTTCATGGGGTTTTGCTTCCCTCGAGTTCAATTTTCAACCAACTTGTCCCCCATATCCACCTTGTCCACAAGATTCCCAAGATTCATACTCAGATCCACCCATTCAGAATAGAAAACATCTATTAGGGAAATGATGAGTATGCATGAGTCCAAGCAACAATTACCATCAATCTCTGACATGATGATGCGTGAGTCCAGCGACTCACAACTTCATCACGATTACACTTCCTCTTTTCAAGTCCAATAACAAAATGATGCACCACTTGGCTATGAAAAGATGCTTAAAGCCATGACTCAGGCTAGATTAGCTCGTGATCATGAAATAGATATGATGGTTCAATCTTTACGTTCTCACCGTTCGGCCGATTCTGCTTTCGCTGACCACTCTTTAGAGCCGAAGAGTCACGTTGCTTTGGACAACAAGATTCTAATTCAGTACCATAATTTGAACTTGCCGAAACTCCAATTTCTGATAGTTTGGCAAGTTATTCCTTTCCTAAAATAGAACTTGAGCATGAATATGATCCTGATCTCCCACTTGGTGATTCAATTTTACTTCCTGATTCAATAATGACTCCGGTGTCTCCACCTGATTTTACTTTTCCCGAGTCAACATTGGATCCTGTACCAATTCATCATGAAATTGAATCACCCATTTTTTATGATCATATTGAACTTGACCAATTTTGCAATTTTGAAAGTCCCATGGATAAATTGGCAAGTTCTCATTTTTATGATATTGAGCTCAATGAGATATGTGATATAGATTCTCAAATCTGTGATCAAGTTCAAATTCCCAAATCATTATTGACTCCTGTTTTGTTACCCGACTTAGGTAATCTTTTAGAGTCAGTTTTGATTCCCACACCTATCATTCCTGAACTTGAATCACCAACATTGAGTCACATTCCATTGTGGGAAACTGATTGTGGACTTGAGTTTCAGCTTATTGATTTGGACCCACTTCCTGAACCTAGCCCGACTCCTGAACCCTTACTTGATTTAAGTTTCTTTCCTGAGTCGGTATTCGTTCCCATACTTACGACGTCCAAGTCAATCATTCCATCTTTTCACACTCCATTTTGGGACAAGGTGGTTGACACAATTGACTCTGAATATAATTATGAATTATGGAAATTTGATGGGGAGAAATTGCTAAAAAATGATCATACATACATTTTAGTGGGTTATACAAGAAAAATTTTTGGTGGGTTCCTCCGTGAAATACTACATTATCTTGATTGGGTAGCAACGCTTGGCCCAATTAGACCACCACCAGAACCACCACCTTAAGATAACTTCTGCCTTCCCTTCTTCTTTTTCATGCATATATGCATTCATTCATACATTGAGGACAATGCATGAGATAAGTGTGGGGGTAGGCTTTACTAACATACTAACATAGGTAGAAACTAACAAAAATTGCTAATTAATATATATATATATATATATTATTATATATATATATATAAAGGATAATATTTTGACTTATCTTTTGAAAGAAATCTAAGTTAATCTTAAGAATTAGGAAAATCATGATTAAGATTTCTAAAAACTTGGTCAAAATAAATAAATTGTTTAATTTTTAGGTATAGGAGGAGAAATTGAATAAGTAATTAGTCTTGATTTTTACCTTAATGAAATGTGCATACCTAATGCATATCTAGGATTCTAAGACAAAGACCCTTGTGCCTCATATATATAAAAAAAAATCACTAATTAAGCTGGATACATGTGCCTCATGAAGCATAAGTATTCACGCCTAAAGGTGAGTTAATAAATAAGCATCCTTAGTTTTGGGGCCTAATTCACTTGAATTTGAGTCCGAGGGGTGTTTTCTCACCTGGTGCCCTAAAACTAACCAGTTTGGGAGTCACCGACTTTAAGTTCGCTACATGGGTGGATTAGAAAGCCTAAGAAAACTAAGAAATATTATATATATATTACACATCTAATAATCAATTAGTTAGGTATGAGGGCCTCAAGAAGCCTTAATACTTACACGAAAGAAAATTAGATGAGTTATACATATTTAAAAAAAATCATAATAATAATAAAGAGGCATGAGAGTCCAAGTTAAAGAATTCCTAGTAAAATTCATAAGGATGCATATGATTTTTGGTAACGAAAAAGACTATACAAACATTCATTTTGATCCTTACCTAAAATGAATAACAATTCACTTTATTAAGACTAAGTTCAAGAATGAATAAAAATGATAATCCTAAAACTTATAGACTACTTAGTCTCTTCAAATATACTTCGAATATTTTCCTTTTTATGGATTTTGTGGGTGTAATCCGCTGAAAACCCTCACGAGACAACACTCGTCCTCCAGGGTAATCTAGGGGTTTAACGGCTTGTTGCACGTGCTAAGTGCAATCGTGATTCCTACGAAAGTGAGTTAGCTAGTTTAGTTTTCCTTTTTCTTTTTGATTTTTACTCGAGGACGAGCAAAAAGATAAGTGTGGGGTGTGATAGGTAGTGAAAAGTGCATTTTTATACATACATTTACCATCACATTTTCATATTTATTCATATAATTCTGCACATTTACTAATATTTTATGATTTATTGTGTGCAAGCCTTGAGAAATAAAATAAAGAAATAAAGCCTCAAAAGAAGCCCAAAAGCCCATATTTAAGCCCAATGCAAAAGTTGCAATTATTAAATGTCAAAATTGCAATTACACAAGGGCAATAGTTGCAAATACTAAAAGAAGAGGGAAGGATAGACTTCTATTCAACCCTAAATACTTGCAGGATGAGGATAAAAGCCAAAGAAGAGAGTGCAAAGATAAGGAAATTCGTTTAAAAAGATATTGGGAGATTTGAGATCTAGGTAACTTGCTTCCCAAGTTATCTCGAAATCCCAAGATAAAGAGCCAGGATGCACCTTCCAGAAGACTACGCCCAGATGGACGGACCAGGGGAAGCCACGCGCCAAAGCGCGTGGCTATCCGCCACTACCTGGCCGCGGAAACGCGGCCCAAGCCGCGTTTCCGCGGCATTCATGTCGAGTCTGGCGATAAGATTTTTTGGTAGAGTCGTCCCGGGACTCTACCTCCTTCTACACCTATAAATACCCCTGCAGATGCAACACAGAGGGCGTACAGAAAACAACAGAAAATACAGAGCAGAAATTTAGGGTTTTCTTAGGCTAACTTGTAGTTTAGTTTAGGTTTTTATTTTCGTTTTCTTTTGTAATTTTTGTAACTGAGAGGAGAAGATGTTTTCATGGAGGAAGGAGATCTACTTGTACTGAGGGTGACAATCAGTGTAAGTTTTACTTTTCTTCCATTGTTAATTAAATCGAATCAAGGTTCGTTTTCGTTCTTTTATTGTTTTTGTTCTTTTATTCTTGTGTTATTGTATTGTTTCTCTCTAATGTCTTGCAAACCATGAGATCTGATCGCTTCGAGACTGCCTAGCCGAAGAAGTGCCCTTGATGGCCTATGGAGATGAACAAGCCGTCGCTTGCTAGTCTTTTCTTTTCGTAGTGTAGATCGCGAAGGTGGAAGATCCTATACGCCATACTTGTACGCCTTCAAAGACAAAGTAAGTTGTAGCAAAAGGATCAAAGGTAAGCAGGACTGAAGAGGTATTATTTTTCTAGTTTATAGTCTTCTTCCTTTCTTCTATTTCTTTAGATTAGATGACAAACTCCACTTCTTTCTAATTTCTTTTACCTTCTCATTATAAATACCATTGTTAATAAGAAAATTCATAAAAAAGAGATAACTTACTTAAACGCTTCCATCGCTAGTCCCTCCCTGAGGATCATGACCCGCATAGCCCATTGCTACCGCAGATTAGAATTGAGCACCTCGCACTATTATTTCTAAATCTAAAATACCATATTTTGTGTGCAGGGAAAAACTCAATCACACTCCATGGGAGAAAATTGGTAGGGACTCTGGTGAGAAAATAGAATAAATTGTTAGAGGTGTAATATTAACTTGACGAGTCCCATTGGGGATTAAGAAAAACGGCTTGTCAGAGGTTTACTATTAACGTGATAAGTCTATGCTCATTTCGTCGAGAAAATGGACACATGTATTTTTGTGATCCTACCATTCTGTGTGAAGGAATTGGTAGGGGATTTTGGAGGGGAAGATGGGAGCAAGTCCCTTAGAATTTTTAGCAAACCCTCAGCTATCAATGGATTTGGTATGCCTTTACCAACTACTGTTTGAGTTGAACTAGCCATGTTATTCTCCTCAGCATGATGAGTTATCGAGGACTTTATGTTGGACTTTAAAACCAATATTTTCCCCTATCCTTAGCCTTCAGAGGCGTCAGACTTTGATAAATAAACTAGAGAAGAGTAACAAGGATAAAACTGAAGTTTCGTACTTTGTTTTTTCCTCGATGTTTACATCATACATTATGATGTAACCAATGTTCGGTCGGCTCGACAATGATCGACTGTAATGTGATCCATTAAAGAAGCAGCTTTTCTTTGACGTTCTTCCAAACATCTTAGATCTTAAAGTTTTGATCAGAGGTGTAATATTAACCTGATCATGAGAATAATCCTATTAAGAGTAATACTTCTTCAAGAATCTGTCGTTGATCGGCATCATGAGAGTATCGCCATCTGGGGTTATGAGGCAGTATGATTTATTTAAGTAGACTGACTCTACTACGAATGGTCCTTCCCATTTGTGCTGAAATTTCCTTTTGTCTTATGTGTCATCACCATAGGTCTTCTAGCAGCTAAGACAAGGTTATCTTTCTTGAAATTCTGCTCCTTGACTTCTTGTTGAAGGCTCTGAAAATTCGAGCTGGATAAAGCTCGATTTGTTGTTGAGCTTGCATGCGTTTATCATCAAAGCTTTCAGCTCGCGGAGTTGCAGTCGATGCTTTTTCTCATTTGTCATCTTCGTTGTCAAGACAACGTGTAGAGATGGGACTGGATTTCTAGTGGGAGTACAGCTCACACTCATATACCAAAGAGAACGGTGTAGTTTTCGTCGGAGTTCTAACTGTTATGCGATAAGCCCATAAGCATTCACCTAACTTATCCTCCCAGTCGCGTTGGCTTTTCGAGACGAATTTATTGAGAAGTTTCCTAATGGTCTTATTGAAAGCTTCTACAAGGTCGTAAGCGGCGGGATAGTATGTCGTTGAAGACACACTCTGAATTCTAAACTTGTTGCAGAATTTCTGAAATGCTTGGCTAATGAATTGAGGCCCATTATCGTGAACAATCCATCGTGGCACGCCAAAGCGGAAGACCACATGATGTTTAATGAATTTAATCACATCGGATGTCTTTACCTCCCTCAAGGGGATAACTTCAGCCCATTTGGAGAAGTAATCGGTTATGGTTAAGATAAATCGGTGTCCTTTGGATGAAGGTGGGCTGATAGGACTAACCACGTCCATTCCTCACATTTCGAGTGGCCAGGAAGAAGTTATAGGGCGAAGATGTTCTGGTGCCTGGTGGATGAAGTCACCATGGATCTGATAGGCGTGGCATTGCTTAGCGTAAGCGATGGCGTCAGGAATCATTTCGGCCAATAATATCCAAGTCTTTGGAGTCGATCTCCAAGTTTTGTACCAGGTTGTGAGCTCCACACATACCGTCATGAGTCTCTTTGAGTATTTTTTGTGCCTCTTTATGTGACAAGCAGCGGAGGAGGATTCCATCATGCGATCCGTGATACAATGTTCTTGTGATCACATTGTAGTAGAATTTAGGGGCTTTCTTTTTAATGGCAGCCGCCTCTTTAGGGTCATCAAGCAAAATGTCGTGCAATGCGTAGTCAATATACGGGAATTGCCAATTCCTGAGCCCTGGACCTATCGAAGTCTCTAGAATTTCTTCGACTTGAAGGTTCCCTACTGGAATCTGATTATTTTTGAGGGCGAGTTTCGGACAGTACAAGTCATGGCTGTAGACAAGTACTTTCTCTGTCACTCCGGCTGGAAAAGCCAAGGATGCAGCGAGGGACGCCAGTGCATCTGCATGCGTATTTTGCTGGCGAGGTACATGATCGATGTAGAAGTTTTTGAACCTCTCTGCCACGTGGATAGTTGCGTTGTGATAGGGTACTAAGTTTTCATGTCTGACTTCGTACTCCCCACGAACTTGGTTAACGATGCGCTTTGAATCATCGTATACTTCGAGATTATTAACGCCAATCTCATCGGCGATTTGCATCCCGATCAAGAGAGCATTGTATTCCGCTACATTGTTAGAACATGACTCAGTTAAGGAGAATGCTCGAGGGATTACGTAGCACTGTGGGGAGACAAGTACTACCTCCACTTCTGCTATGATATTTCATCGAGGACCCGTTCTTAATGCGCCGTCGAAGAAGAGTTGCCACACCTGCCCTTCAAAAGACGTCTGGGTCAAGCAAACTTCAGCCACCTCATCTGGGAGATCTTCATAAAGTTTGGACATTTTTTGGATCTGGGTGCTCAACCAAGAAGTCTGCCACTGCCTGTCCCTTCACAACTTTTGTTGGCAGGAATTGCATCTCATATTGGGAGAGCAACATGGCTCATTTTGCCAATCGACCATTCAGTGACGATGGCTTCATCATAAGCAATCTTAAAGAATTAATTTTTGATCTGACATATATGGCTTGGCCCACCAAGTAGTGTCGCGTCTACTGGACGGATAATACAAATGCCAAGCATTTTTTTTGATCGGGTTGTATCGATGTTCAACTCCAATCATTATTCTACTCAGGCAATAGATTGCCTGCTCATGTCCCTGATCATTATTCTGGGCTAACAAAGCTCCTAGAGAATGATCCATAACTCGAACGTATATCAGGAAAGGTTTTCCCGACACCGGAGCTGTAAGGACAGGTGGATGCGTGAGGTACCGCTTGATTTCCTCGAACGCTTGTTGGCAAGCATCATCCCAAATGAATGAAACACCCTTCTTCATCAATTTGGTGAAGGGTTGGCATCATCCAAAGAGATTTGAGATAAATCTTCGGATATAGGCCAGTCACCCTTGCAATTCTCTAAGCTCTCTAAAATTCCTTGGAGGTTGCATCTCCTGAACAGCGCGGACTTTCTTTGGGTCGAGGTGGATTCCTTTGGATGTTATGACAAACCCTAGGAATTTATGGTTGATTACCTCCAGGAAGGATTTGGTGGGATTTATCTTCAATTGACGTGCCCACATGATAGCGAATACTGTCTTCAGATCTACTATGTCATCGCCTTTGGTACCGCTTTTCACTGCAATATCGTCTACACAGTATCCATTGTTTTGCGTATATGCTTGTAGAAAATTGTATTCATAGCTCTCTGATATGTTGTTCCTGCATTCTTCAATCCAAAGGGCATCACAGTATAGCAGTAGACCCCTAGTGGTGTCCTAATGGATGTATGTTTCTCATCGTCAGGGTACATCTCAATTTGGTTGTATCCAGAGAATCCATCTATGAAAGACATCCGTTCAAACCCACGCGTGTTGTCGATCATAACATCCGTGATTGGGAGGGAGGAACTCATCTTTAGGACAAGCTTTATTTAGATCACGGGAATTAATGCAAACCCAGATCTTTCATTCTTCTTGGTGACGGGGACGATATTAACTACCCAATAAAGGTGTTGTTCTTCCCTGATGAAACCGATTATATAAGCTTCATGACTTCCAATTGAATCACTTCCATTATCTCTGGACGAAACCGTCGTTGCTATTGCTTGACAGACTTCACATCTGGATTGATATTGAGGCGATGCATAACCACCTGAGGATCAAGCCCAGGCATATCCTCGTAGTTCCAAGCGAAGACATCTATATAGTCTCACACGAGACATATGAGATCTTCTTTCTTGGAAGGTGATAAGCTTTCGCTTATAAAGATGGGTTTAGGATTAGCCCTCTCTCCCGATTGATCTGAATTACCCTATCCTCTGTGGGTGGTTCACGTTTTCAAAGTGAATATCGCAGAGAGCATTTAGGTGTTTGATCCAGGGATATGTATCTGACTGGATAATTTCTTCATTTTCATCCTCAGGTGGCTTGCTAAAATCATGTTTATCGAAAATTCTTTGAAGATGTTGCCGACACTGACATCTGACTCTCATGATGACGTACTTGACGAGTGGTTATGATATAATGACTTTTCAGACTTACAGGCTGACGGGATTGGAGTTGACACATAGCCCAACCCCTTACGAGTTTGGTGATAATAATCAGGGGCTTTCCCTTTTGGAATGAAGGATCGAAACAGTGTTCTCCTTCCTTTACCAAAGTTCAAGTCAGGATCATTTGTTAGATTATACCCCATGTTCTCCATCATTCTGAGTACATTTGACTCATAATGAGAGAACTGAGAAAGTTCAGTCTCGCTTTTTTGAGTCTTCGCAAGTCGTTGGTTTGGACTTGATTCCTCCGAAAAGGATTAGTTTTTGACCTTTACGTCTTGCTGGGACCTCAAAGAAGGATCCTTGCGCATCACTGATGCTTTGATATACCGTGAGAGATGATCTCACCGGTACATACAATGATGTCAGGGCATCCATTGCTGACCAGGGGTCATCATCTACATCGGTACTAGTATCTGATGGCACAGAATCAGAAGCAAACACAGAAAAGTAAGCCAAATCTAACTTTTCTTTAATATACCACTCACCTACATCATTGGCGGTGTTATTAACATCGAGCTTATTAACGCTCGTTACAAGTGGATTCAGCTCCCAAAGACATTCTTCTTTTGCCTCTGGCTCGACATCAGCTTCGTTACCAGAGTCTAGTTCCTCTGGCTGGGGATTCTCGTCTGTCTCCAGAGAATTCTGGAACAAGAGGGAGTCTGTGAAGTAGTTCTCTACCCTCCTGAATGGATGCCTTTTGGTGATCAATATTCATAATTTTTCATCTCCGTCAACATACTTCATGACCTGATGGAGAGTAGAGGGGACGATGGAGTTGCGATGAATCCATAGTCGTCCTAGCAGCAAATTATATGAAGTGTCAGCATCGATAACATAGCACGTCACCTCGGATTTTAGGTTCCCAATTTGACATTTGAGTTTAATCTTTCCCATTGGGTGCGTACCATTGGCGTTGAAGCCATAAATGGTAGTTTAACACTCAATCGGTGAGTGGGGATTCCCAAGTGCTACATGACCCGGCGGGATATGATGCTCAACGCGGATCCTGAATTCACCTGAATGTGGCTCATTTCAGATGATCCAATATACCCTGTGAAGTCAGGGCCAATCATGTTTCCCTTTAACCTGCATGTCGTCTGGAGTGAAGGTTATGCAGGGGCATATTGAGAGGCATGGAGGCAGTTTTCTTCATCTTTCTCCTATAGTTTGGCAGGAATCTGGGCCATGAAGACCTCAGCATCAGCTAAAGCTTCTCTCAGAGCTTCTCCAATTGACTTTGATAGTTTCAGGATCTCATAAAGGATGATCATGGCCGGAATGTTGGCCAGTTAAGCCAAGACATCAAAGTGGTAAGGTCTCGAAGATTCTTCTGCTTTATCCTTTGAGAGAGCATTGGCATACCGAAGCTCCTTTTCCTTCTCCACGGGTTGCTTCATGGATTGCTTGGTTGACTCTGGGGTGGGTTTAAGCGGATTTGCCACCATTTCATCGTACTTCTTTAAGTACGACTGACCTGAACGAGTTCCGGCCATGAGCGGTGCATTTGGCTCTGCAGCAAGGACGATTGTCTCCTCCTTAGATCAGTCACCAAGGCGACATCGGTTTCCGCTTCCCAGAAGAAGCACCAACCATATTGCAAGGCGAAACTTTTGCTTTGCCTCTGGACTTTCTATTAGTAATAGTAATCCACTGCTGGCCTTCCACGAGGTCGGGATGCCACATGATCTCTCCTTGAGGAGTCAGAATAGGTACGAGACCTTTCTCCTGCTGGTGGTGTGAATCTATATTGACCACCCTGAGTTCCCCTTTCGGAATGGGAACTACTCCACCTGGCGTTGGAGCTGTACCCCAAATTGAAGGAATGACGTCATGTTAGCTGTCACTTTCTTTTGCTCCAGGCGGAGATTGAGCACCTCCACATCAATCAAAAGTTGGAGAATACCTTTGAAGACATAACAGCTCTTGGTAGGGTGCCCCAGCATCCTGTGATACAAGCAATAATTGGGGTTGTCGGCCTTTCCCACCTCCTTAGGACATCTAACTTCAGGAAGCTTCAGTCTGTTGCTTTTGTTGAGTAACTTGAACAACGAATCTACATGCTCATTCTTGAAAGAGTACCGCTTGTTGGCACGTGGCTGGGTTGAAGATCTACCACCTCTAGCCGGTGGGACTTAGAGGAGAACTTTGTCTCTGTCGCCAGTGTGTCTTTCCTTTTAGCTTGGAAAGATGCTTCTGGCGCGCGTCTTGTCGACTTTTCGGGTCTAGGCTTAATTTCTTTTGCCTTAACCCTGGCGACAATATCTTTTGCATGTTCACTTTGCTGGACCAACTGCTTCCAGATATAGCTTTCAGCTACTCTTATCTGAGTTAGGAGTGAGGTTTGTAAATTTGACTGCTTGTTTCCACCAGGGTGGCGTGGGTCATACCGCTAGGATATCGGAGTGTCATATTCTGAAATCTCTCTACAAATACTTTAACTGACACTCTTTTTTGTTGCCTCATCGCTAGGAGAGTTGGCATGGTAATCTCCGAGTCAGTCTTCGAATAAGCGTGTAAGGTAAAGCTTCTCCAGATCATCCCAATTCTTGATGGAGCCTTCTGGGAGCTTCATGAATCATTCAAAAGTAATCCCCTTCTAGGTGTCGATGAACAAACGTGCCAGGATGGCATCATTTGATACTACATTTCCTGTCTGAGACTTGAAGTAGTATATGTGCTGGTTCGGTGACCCCTTGCCATCGAAGGCATGTAGGGTCAGAGCTTTGAACTTAGGAGGGTACGAGACAAGATCCCACTTAGTTGAGTATGGTCGGACTACTCCTGCTTCTTGTAGGCCTTTCTGACTGGAGAGGGTCTTAAGACGCTGTTTCAGTTTACTCATCCTTTTAGAATGAGTGCTCCCATTCTCTGAATTGCCTCCCTCTTTGGATGGAGGCTTGGATGACTCAGAGTTGGAATGCTCCTCCTCAGTATGTGCAGAAGACGAGCTTTCCCCTTCTTTTCGTTTGCCTTTAGACTTCTTGGAAGGAGTCTGGGCCTTAGGCTTCTTCTTTTTGTCCTCAAGCAATTGCGAAAGCATCTGCTTGAGGTTGTAGATAGATTCTTATTGAGCACGAATCATATCGAGTTATTCCCTCTAGGCCTGGGCTTGCTATTCAAAGCACCTGGCTATTTCTTCAGGAGTGCTTGCCATATATTCGAAGGCTTCTTTCTTTACAAAAAAGTTCGAGGCCTGTGATTCTGCGATGGCAGAGTATGACTCGCTTACTTCAATGCCCCAAGCTAGGACACTGTAGTCCACTGGGGCTTTTACGCCAATTCGAGTGCGGGTATGCTAGTATACTCCTTCTGGTTCGGTATCAAACTTGTTAGAGATGACTATTGGCTGCTTCCCCTTAGTTTTCCTTAGCGTAGTGCTTGGATCCACCACGTTCGCAGTAACTTCAGGGTACTCTGCATTAGAGAAAGTTCTTATGCGGGAGCGACGTCTTTTGGCCGAGCGAGAGATTGACGTAGATGATAACTGTTTGAACACCGACTGTTTGCAATAGCATTAAGAGAGCACCACTGTGATGAGCCGTTCACAGCAGCATACTGGAGTGATTTGATGAACACTCCTCTTTTTGTCAAGTAATCCCTTAGATCTGTCGGAAGGGGATGGAAGAGACCAGCCTCGAGTCTTTGAGGACGAGGACTTTTTAGCTCCCTTCTGACCCTAGCCGTCGGAGAGCAAATGTTAACCTTGCATCGCAACTCCGAGACGCAAGTCTTAGGGGCGCAGGGTTTAGAGATACGGAATTTACGTTCTGTAGAACAGACGCGACTCTCACGTTTTGGCTTTGATATGCGGGATTTTGTGCCTCTACTGATAAGACATGCGGACCTCGCGTTGTTGATTGTCGCATTTGTCTGGCGACATTTGAGAGACGCGGACTTCATGAGTCCCACGTTCTGGCATAGAGACGCGGGTCTCGTATCTCTGAGAAGAGACGCGGACTTCGCGTTGCTGAACGTCCCGCCTATAAGGTAGGGCTTTAGAAATATGAGCCTCATGAGCTCTGCGCTTTGGTATTCAGATGCAGACTTCACGCATCTCTTGCTGTTCAGAAGAGACACGGGCTTGATCCTCGCGTCCTATATCTACTGGACAAATGGATTTTCCAGTTTCTTTGATCTGTTGTCGACATGTGCGACACCTTTGTCGATGTTCAACATTCCGATTATGCTTCACGGGTTGTTGGGGACCCCGGTAACCTGGAGCTGAGGAAGAAGAGGGATGTAGCAAGATTGGCCTTCAACGACGTTGGTCTCGTGGGTCTCGTGGGAGACGTTGACGTGGGCCACGCGCGTGACGTGGCCAAAAATAGTCCTGTATGCGCAGGCCATCTTTGGAGAAGTCTCCGAAGAGATTTGAGAGGAGACCCTGCGGTACTGCCGCGTGATTAATCTCTAAAACGGAATATTCATAACACATCTTCACATTTATTTAATATTAAATTCTGCTAATAACACCTCTCTTGCATGTTTCTAGGTTCATGGTGTGCAATGAAGAAGAAGACCCTAAATCACCATTTAATGGGTGATTAAATGCCTATAATATATCCATTGACTTTGGAGAGCTGATTCGTCAAAACCAGGGGCCCAAAACCAGAAACCAGGACCTGCAACTGACAGGGGACAGACACGACAGGCCGTACGGGTGTGGCCGCGCCCATGCTTTGGGCCAGGGGTTATCCCCCTGGCCCCCTTTCCCTTGGTGCCTATAAATATCCCCTGGTGTTCTTCAGATGAATATACAGAGAGTAGTATAGTTTCTTTCCATGTTGTAGTTTAGGGTAGTTTAGTTTAGGTTAGTTATTCTTCTTTCTTTGTATTTTTTATTTCTTGTAGATCTTGTAATAGGAGAAAGAGTGGTATATGGTTGGAAAGCAAGAGTTCTTGTAATAGAAGATGACAATCTATGAAAGGTTCTCTCTTTACCTCTCTTTATTTTCTTCTCTCTAATCCTTTTATATATTTAGCTTATCTTTTCTCTCATGGCAACTAACTACTAACCACTAACTAGTCTAACTTCTTACTTGATAATCCACATGAATCTAATAGCCTCTACTTGGCCTTGCTCTTGCAAGAGCCATTGATGGCTCATGATGATGGATCTAACACTCTAACTCACAACTTTCCAACAAGCTAACATTACTTTACTCCATGCTTACTTTTAGTTTTGATGGTTTAAGTGTAGCTTGCACTTGTTTTGTTGAGTTGGGATGTGATGAGTTACATATGGGTCATGCTTTGAAACGCTCTTGAACTAAGGACTAGTGATTGCCAAGGATACATGTGAGACAACTATCACTAAGAGGTTAGCATATTGGTGGAGTCATTAGTAGTTAGTAGCCATGAGTTTTCTTTCTTTTTCACTTTGTTTTAGATATACAAACAAAAACACAAATATATTCTTTTCTATGTTTCCCACTTCTTTGTTTTCACCGTACTTCTCTTTTCATTCTTTTTTCTCTTTTCTTTTCATTCTTTAGAATATTGAAGAACTTTTAACACACACATGAACATACAGTGTAAGTTTCTATCGCCTCTTGTCCTTGTGGATTCGACTCGTTTTAGCCTCTATGCTATAACGGAAGTATCGAGGAAGTCAAAGCACACACCTTTTAACTTCTAATTTCAAAACATACACTTTTTGTGCGCGGTTTTCCTCCGATCACCGCGCCACCCTGGGGCTCTTGGAGCCAGAAGAGAGAAACTCCTCATATTTTGCCTGGTCGAACTCCACGACAAGTGACTCGACCGTTTTTCCCATAAAGGTGATGTCACCTTGCGCCACAACTTACTCATCAGTAGAGAAAGTAGTCCCCAGCAGAGCTGACATCTCTTGTACGGGGAGGAAAGTTGAAAGTGTATTGCAAAATTTTCTTGAATCAGTGAAAAATTACAATAACTCAAAATTTCAGCTACAAGAGAGAGAAGACACTCAAGCTCAGATCTTTTCTTTATTTAAGTCTGGGTTCTTTGCGTAGTGGTGAAAAATGAATCTTGTTTATCGTTGATCAAGTGAACGTCAAACTCTTCTGGAAATCTTCTCTTTAGATCACAGATGGAGTAGCAAAGCTCCTATCTAATGAAATCTCAAAGAGACTTAGGCAAAAACTTGAACTCAGCAGGTTGGTAGAAGAGTTTAACTCTTTATGAGTATTCCTCAGTTGAAAAATTTTGACCCCTCTTCAATAGCAAACTGAGCTATTTATAGGGAGTTTCTGGGATAAAACTATCCCCTAAAATCCCTCCATAATGGGGGTTAACTTCCTCATTACATGGGGCAGTACTTGACCCAATAATGGGAGTAGTTATAACTGAGACGCATGGCTCATTTGCAGTTGAAACGTGGGCTTGAACTCTGTGTTTAGCCATTGAGATGATGCTGGATGCGGGCCTCGAGCCATGCGTTTTAGCTTTGCTGTGGTATTCAGACATGGGCGTCGAGCTCTGCTGAGACGCGGGCTTCAAGCCTCGCGTCTTGGCTTTGCAGTGATGCTGAGATGCAGTCTTCGAGCCCCACGTCTTGGCTTTGCAATAATGCTGAGATGCGGGCTTCGAGCCCCGCGTCATGGCTTTGCAGTGACGCTTTCGAGCCTCGCGTCTTGACACTGCATCAATGATTTTTATCAGCCTTGCGTTGAAGTATAGGCTCTACATTTGACAATTTGTCTTCAGTGATTTTTAGACAGTCTACAGTGAACCTTCTATTGATCAGAGTTGCACAGTGGTAGCATCATGGATTAGCGGTAGACCAATCTGAGGCCCTATCCTTCCAGCCCCCTTGCTCGACTCTCGAGTTTTTCTTTTGTAACTCGTGAGCACATTTTGTACTGTTCATACTTGTATATTTTATGTATTCTTATTTTGTGCCTCTTGGTGATGTAATATTCATGTAATATTGTGTCATATCATGTGATAACTTTTTAATTGTACTCTTATGATGGAATGTATAATGCATCACGTACTTTTGTACTCTGACTCCTGCCTGTACTGATGCTTAGCGTATGTATGTAAGGGTATTTCTACCCTACGTATATACGTCACAGTAACGTCTCCGTACTCGCGGGATCGGGCATTACAATTACCAAAGAAAATCTTTGCTTTGTCTTTTTTGACTCCACCAAAAATTTGCCTCAGCTGTATATGAATATAAACTTTGGCTTTTCTACTTTTGTTGGCTTTGAAACATGTGGAATCGGCTTCATGGCGATCTTATTGCCCTCCTAAGTGAACCTATAGATGTTCTTGCCTCGATGGGTAGCATCGACGTCGTGTTGCTTGGTCTCCCCAAAAGTATGTGACAGGCATCCATATTGACAACATCACAAACAACGAATTCTTTATAAAACTTACCAGTTGAAATAGGGACATGACAAAGATCCGTTACCTTGATGGAGGGGCCTCTTTTGATCCACCCAATAGTGTAAGGGTGAGGGTGTGGCTTTGTCTCTAACTTCAAGTAGTCCACCAATGCACTAAAAGTGATGTTCTCGCAACTTTCTTTGTCGATGATGAGGTTGCAGACCTTGTTTTTGACCGAACACCTTGAGTAGAAATTTGATGATGTTGTGTGGTGTGAGGGTCTTTTGGTTGCATAACAACCATTGTACCACACAGGTAGCTGACTCTCCATGCTCTTCGGTGAAGTCAGAATCTTGTGGCTCAATCTCAATTTCCATCTAGTCTTCATCTTCATAGTCCACTATGTTGACTTGCCTTCTTTCTGGACACTTATTGGACTTGTGTTCTGGTTCACCATACCATAACACTTGCAACACCTGGAGTGGCGTATGGATTCTCTTTGCCTTTTTTTAGTACGGGTTGCTGTCATTACCAGGCTTGTTGTAGCGGGTCAGTTGCCTTCTGGTCTGGAGGTCGATCACCCAATGTGGAACTCTGCTGAGTTCTTGTATTACTGGATGTTTCTTTACTACACTCTTGAAAGGTGAAGCTCTGCTTTGCAACCTCTCAATTTTCATGACTTTATTGTGGGCTTTATTAACGGAGAATACGTCATAAAGGATCACACATTCTTGAATGGGGTACTTTAAACCGCTGATGCATTTTGCCGTTTATTTCTCTTCTGTCATGGATAGATCGCATCGTTATGAGAGGCGATAGAACCCTCCATGTACACTACAAGAGTCATTATACCTGTTTGCAATGTTCAAACTGATTGTAAAGGATTTGATTATAGTCGGGTGGAAGAAATCTACCTTGTTGGATATGCTTCATGCATCTTCATGTCATCACGGGTGGCTTGTCTTGGCGTCTCCTTGTGATTTGTAATTGGCCCCATCATGTGGCTGCTCCTCCCTTGAGCTATGCCACGAACTTAACATGCTTTTCCTCAAGGACATAAGCCACATTGAAGAACTTTTGCACTTCATAGACCTAGTCCAAGAAGAAACCGATATCAAGGTTCTCATTGAAAGAAGGAATCTCGATCTTCATCCTATATTTATTAGGAGTTAGGTAATCTCTTCTCTTATCATGAATAGGAAAAGAAAATCCTCTTCTGTTAAGACTAGGATTGGCCATCCGCCTATAACACCTTCATCATAAGCTTCATCTCTGAAGTCGTCTTCTTGATAAAAGGGGTTGTTCAATTCTTCCTTGTCAGAAAGATCTTCGTCATTGAAAATTCTATATAGATGTCTTGGTGGTGGTGGTTGTTGTGGCTGTCGATGATATAGTGGTGGTTGTGGTGGTGGTGGTGGTGGTTGACGATTATTTCTGCTTTGGTAAGTACCATCAGCTAGATTTTGGTCATCTATCTTGAGAGGCAACTTCTCGATCGCTTGGGCCATATGATCCAAGGTAGATTTGATGGTGGTGATGTCTCCTTCAACATCGCCTATCTTTGCAGAAAGGCCTTGCAATTCGTCGTCTCCACCATCTCCGAAAGTTTCTGAAGCTCTGATACCACTAGACACAGACAAAGAAGCAAAGTTGCTGGTTAAATCTCGTTCTAGCGCCAACGGACCCTGAAAGAAACTTTTAGATAGGATAATAATCAAATCCACATGAAAAAATAATTCGAATCCACAAGCAAAGATAAACAACTCGAGTTCACGAGCTATAAGAGAGAAAAACTCAATTGAATTTATCAAACTATTGTGTACAAAATAAAGAATATAATGGCCTTTAAATACTCTTTAAAAGTAGTAGTTTAATCTAACTAGAAAACTTAATTAAATAAGAGAAAAATAAAACCAATCGGAATTCAACTCGGACAGAAAAAGTCAATATGGTTCTAGTTCGGATAATGCAGATAAGACTTCAGCTGTCGACAGCTGAAGTGGTCTGTCGATAGACTGTAGTGGTCTGACTCTCGGAAACCCTATCGACCTCGGAAAACCCTATCGACGTCACTCTGTCGATAGCATAATCGACCTGTCAACAGTTAAAGTGGGTTGTCGACAGCTAACAGTTTGTTGCTGTTCTGCTTCCTACATTTGTGTCTCACCCTTACTCTAGTCAAGAGGTAACCATGGTTTTGGAATTATTTCTTCCTCTATGTTCCCCAAACTTTTTGTCTCCATCAAAGTTCACTGCCCTCGCGTATTTACTAAATTGATATGTCACAAACAAATCCAATACAATGAAGAGTAAAGTGAGTTGCACTGATGATTTCCCACCTCTTTACACACTTCAGCAAAATTTACTCATAATCTCCCCAGTAACATAATTCGTAGCCCCCCAATCAACCTTCAACTCAATATTGGCCATCTCATCCTCTAATGATAAACCCAAGACCTCTCAATATGGGTCAGGTGATCTGTGTAATGCTAGGGAGTTCTTATTAGGAGACTTGAAAAGTTAATATTATAAGTTTTTTTGTTCTTTGAGTTATGAATTTGTAGCCACACTCCTCCATGGGCTACAGATTAAAATTCTAGTTCCCTAGTCCATTTCCTCAATAGCCAGGCACGGTCCAAGCGAGAACTTCTCTATATATTCTTCTATAGTCTAGAATCTACGGACATAATCAATATTGATATTTGAGCGCCTCATATTTATTGGAGAAGACTCCACAACAAGGTGGAGAAAATTTCAACAGATTTAGCAGCTATAACTGTTAAATTGTGGAGCCTAATTTGTCTTGACGATTTGTCGCTCTACGCAAAGTCAATACGCGGATCGACTTACGTGATCAGGTTACCGTGGGGGTTGGAAGGGGGCAGAGAGGCCCCAAAATAAAATTATTTTGAGAAGTTCCTCTTGCAGATCCCGGAGGGAGGGTGAAACACTCTTGGTAAATAAAAGGTAGGGTGAGTTCGAAGTTCTGGGTTGAGGGTAAGGTCGGAGTCTCACTCTAAAGTAGCAACTTGGTGTCACTCTGAAGGATCACTTCGAAGCATCTAAATAGAGGAACACTCCAAAGCGACAATGCAAAGTTGCACCGCAGAGATGCATAGCGTAGAAGCGGTCAAGTCTGGAAGCTTTGTAACTCATGAAACTTGGAGAACACGTAAATGACAGTTTGGTGGTAGATTTTGAAAGCTGATACAAACCTTTTGAAAGCCATGCGATGATTTTTAGATTTTGAGTTGTTTTCTGATTGGGATTTTGAAAGGATTTTCGAATCTTCTTCTCTGAGAGCGATTGATTGGATGATTAAGATGATTTTGTTAAATATTTGAAAGGCCTAAATTTATTTTAAAAGTCTATAAAAGTCCTAGTTGTGGATTTTAGGTTAAAAAGTGAGATTGTTTCATTAGTTTCAACCACTTTGCATTAAGAGTTTGAGAGATTTTTGTGTGAGATCCTTATATACTCTGATTTTGCTTCTCAAGATTAATAAGAGTTTTCTCCCACTTTTCTTATAAAATCTTGTGTTCTTGACTTGTGTTCTTCCTTTGTGATAAACATGTTATATTGCTTGTTACGGTAAATCGTTTGGTATTTTTGCTGCTGCTCTTATTACTAGGTGGTATTTATCACAGTAACAAGCTCCAACCCACACGAACTCAGGGCACTTCCACCGCACCCATTTTTGCCTGACAATACGATGTCGCCCACAAATTCTTACAAAAACACTCTCATCAGTGACATGCCCCACCGTGCATGTTACAGGCTCATTCACGAAAAGCCTAAATTTAAGCCTAGACAAACTGATTTTTGACAAAAAAAATCCCATTTATTCTTTTGCCTTGTTAAGTCACATACACATATTATAAGAGGGATAATTCCGCGTTGACACATGAAATTGACCCTCTTATACTATTATAAGAGGTCTAAAAACTTTAAAATTTATACTTAAAAAATTTAACATCTTGTTCGCTTGTTAATGTGTGATTGATTATCTTCCCGTAGAATGTGTGTGTGACACACACAAGGCAAATCCAAGGATCCCTCCCTGTTTCATGCAACGTCAAATTTTTTTCCGTTCTTACTTGTCACCACAGTTTACAGCGTCACCCTCATCCACTCGAGGACAGCAATAGCTGCAAAAATTCGCATTGGTGCGTGTGACCCTTGTCCTTTGCCCCAATTCGATGCCCACGCCAAACAACAAGCCAGAGGATTTTGGCCTCTTCACGCAGCGAGCAAGCGGGGGCCAGGCCAACCATTTGTTCATGAGTTCAACAGTTGACTCCAGCTCCAGAGAGCTGAACGCCAAAACCCAGCGGCCGAATCGAGATACGCTGACAGCTTTTCTAGCTCCAAAGGGATTTTGTGGCAGAAGCCCGTCGTCTTCATCATTATTATTTTCTACAGTTAAATATTACTTGGCTCTCTTTCACACAGTTCAACAATAATAATAAATTCATAATATGGACACAAAAAAGGTTCACTCTCTCAGCATTGATAGCATGATTTGATACGATTCGGCCCCCCGGACGCAGAGCTCAATGCCATAGAAGTGATAGATTGATAGTCGAATGGATTGATGGATTTTTTTGATAGACAGTTGTTACTTTATTTTTTGTTATTAGGATTCACACAGAGGGAAAAGAAACAGGATGGTTCTCTGCTTTGGGTGCTCTCCCCCTTCTCTCTGTTCCCCTGTTCCTCTTCTTGTTTCCTCCTTTTTGCCTATGTACCCTTCTCATCTCTTTCGGTATGCTTAAAAACTGTACATTGTCTTTTTTATTGTGTTATCAGAATTTTGTGCCATTTTTAACTGACCCATTTGGTTTCTTTCCCCCACGATTTAGTGCTGGGGTTGGAGGAAATAATGCTCGGATGGCGGATCCTGAGCCGACCCAGATGGGATTCAACCTGGGTGATGCTGTTCATGATCTCACAAGAAGTATTATTACAATTTTTCTTTTTTGTAAATTAGTCTTTGAGTTTTTATTGTCCTGTCACTAATTTTAGTTGTTGATAAAACTAATGATGGGAAGGTCCCATGATTAGTCCCAGGTCTTCCAGCAATCTGACTGCAGCCACATCTTCTCCTTTCAATGTTCAATTTGGTGGCTTGGCCCATGGAGTAATTTCTCCACACCCTAACCGATTTTTTGAAACTTTTTTTGGTAGAGATTTATGTGTCACATTGGGTTTTAACTGAATACTTAATTTCTCTATTGTGTTAACAGAATGTGGCATCACTGGAAATGGGTGGTGCTTCATCAGCAGCAGATGACTGCAGGTTCTCTTTCAGAGGCCGGCAGCAGCGGCTCGATAGCTGGGGAGATTCAGGCACAGTGGTCGCAAGTCCCCTAACTGATACATCAACCGATGTGGAGATCGACGACAGGAATAGAAATGTGCACTTCTCTCTTTCAGGCTCAATTCTGTGGTCACATTGCAATGATCAACTTCATGATTGTTCAATGTCATGCAATATGTGTTTGAATTGTTTGGACTATGGTTTCAGTTGGG
Organism: Agave tequilana; assembly: GCA_038442645.1. Classification (NCBI taxonomy): domain Eukaryota; kingdom Viridiplantae; phylum Streptophyta; class Magnoliopsida; order Asparagales; family Asparagaceae; genus Agave; species Agave tequilana. The sequence continues at coordinate 16,945 of JAVJIF010025774.1, read as the reverse complement.
AGGTGGGCAGCATGGGGCCATGGTCTCGCGTGATTGTTCAGCTGAGTCACAAGAGAAAACAGGGGATCACCAGGTACATTTGCCATTTTATTCTTACTGTGATTTGTGATTTAGTTGCATTTTCTGTTAGGTTATCATTTTCTTTCTTTTGAGAAAATACTAAACGGCAGGCAGTCCGTCGGCTGGCACAAAATCGTGAAGCTGCAAGGAAAAGCCGCATGAGGAAAAAAGTGAGTCTTTACTGTCAATAATACAAAGCTTATAGTTTTTTGTTAACAATGGCATGCTTTTTTCAGCTTTCTGCCCAATAGAGGCATTGTGACTGTACGAACAAGCTATAACAGGTTAATTAGTTCCATAGATTTTTAACTCTTACTGGTGCTGGGCATTGGGTTTGGGCCTTTCAATTTTGCCACAAAGGTTAACTGGTGCTCCAAACCAGTTTGTACTTAGCTGTTACCATTTCAAGAGGAATAAAAGTACATTTTAGGAATAAAAGTACATTTTCAGCTGAATTTAACTAGTATACCGTGTTTGCGGTGGGAACTGACCGAATTCCACCGACGAGGGGGGGGGGGGGGGTGTGGAAACAAACTTAACAAATAATTCGTTAATTATTCATCCAGTTATTCGATCGGATTCCATTTGACTGTTTAAATATAAACAAATACGGTTTACCATTCGCAATTTAAACGAATCAAATCTGAGCATTCTAGTATTCGATTCGTTAGTTTTTTGAACTATTCGTTTAATACATATGTACTTAACTACTTATAAAATATAATATTTCGTACGTATATTCTTGCATTTTTGCCCCATGATATTTTTTAATTATTAAATTTTAAAAAAGTCTAATGTAAAATATTTATGTGAAGCTGAAAAGTCAGGCACAAGTCTAATCCTAAATCTAATTCAAATGATCTCTTTTAGTTTTCTCTCTCCTGATTTTCAAATATAATTACAATGTTGTCAATAAAAGTGAAGTAAATACAAAAAATTCTTAATTAAATAATTTTCACACTATTCAAATATTAAATACACAAATGCAAGAATATTTTAATATTTGAGAAAAATTCGAATTCCATTCGGATTCGAAGGAGGAAATTCGAATTCAAATTCGGACGATAATGCACGTAGTCGAATTCGAAGATTTTAAACAAAATCAAATACAAACACGTTAGTATTTGATTCGAATTCGGTTCGATTCCACCCCTATGGGGAGGGAGCTAGAGGGAAGAGAGAATCGTTAATGCTCCGGCTACTCTATCTTGCTCACTCTCTATGTAGATGAAGACGGACAGATGGACGGACAAAGTATGTGAAGGAGTCACGGGAGAAAATCTCCCTTCAGCCGATTTTGATAAATAAGAACTTAAATTTGGCACTCTTAAAATACTAATTGATTGGTAAAATAAGAGTTTATTCTTATAAAATAAAAGAGTTGTTATTGGTGAGCATGATGAATATAATAGTATGGTGTAGGAATAAACTTTCAGCCATATATTTGGAATATTAGTGGCTTTAAACTGGCTGGACAAATTTCATCCTCCTGCTTGAGTGAGATAATGCAATCTTATAAGCGTGAAAAATTGTACGGATTTCGCTGAATAGGTAGAAATTATTTTTTAATTTCGTAGTAGTTAATTGAAAACAAGTAAAGAATTGTATTTTAATAAGAAATGCACTAGAAAGTGTGGGTTTTCATGATCATTGGATTCGTTAGAAATTTTTGAAGAGCTCTCGTCAAATTTACATTTTGGAGGCAATCTTGACGGTGTTTTAATTGGATTGAGTAAATCCACAAACTGCCAATGAAGGTTTGTGGAATTGATGATTTGATGATACACACAATACATGACCTGATAAAATGACGAAGAGGTAACACTTTTCTCTAGAGGAATGCTTTTAATATTACAAGAATTATATCAAATCGAAGAGTTTTAAGAGGAATGTTTTTAATATTACAAGAATTGTATCAAATCGAAGAGTTTTGGAATTAGAAAATATATGCTAAGGACTAATTGTCAGGGTAAAAAAATTGCCATGTTTTTTTATATTTTTTTATTTTTAATTTCAACAATTTAAACGTCAATGTAGATACATTCAAATAAAAGATAAAGAAGAACCAGAGGTCACATTTGTAGTTGTCCAGATGTACAAGTAAAGCTGGGTTAAAGTAGTTGCGCGCGAGACAACCAGCGAGGAACCACCTATAAAGATAAATGTAGCAGAGAAGTACTAACACGATCAAGAACAGAGAAATAAGGGAGAAAACAGGTCAACACAGTATTTAACGAGGTTCGACAATTTGCCTACGTCCTCGGGGCAAGGAGAGATATTTTATTGATTCAACAATCAATTACAGCTTGTTCCTTACTTCAAGGAATTTTCAAGAGATTTTCAGTAGGATACAATTCATGAGGGCTCTAACCCATATTTATAGCCAGAGAGTCCCGGAGATTTAGGAAGCCCCAATTGGATTCGACCCAAAACAGAAAAGAAGTTTGAATTCTGAAAGGAGAACAGAACGCGTCTGTCGGTCGACCGGCCGGTTGACCGACCCCTGTCCTCGGTCGACCGGCCGGTTGACCGACCCCTGTCCGGTCGATCGGAACCAATCGAGAGTTAACTCATACCAGTCGGTCGACCGGCCCAATCGACCGTTCCTTTGCCACGGTTGACCGGGCGGTCGACCGAGCCATGCCTGTGCACGTTGTGCACACCGGTCGACTGGGTGGTCGACCGGGCTCTGTTCCTGGTCTGCAACAAGCTTCGTTCTCGCTCCTTTTGGCTGCCGGTCTCTGCGCTATTTTTCTCGATGTGTTTAAAAACTCTTCTAATGTCTTTTTATCTCTATCTCCTTTCTTCGATGTCTTTTTATTTTCTCTCCCTACAATTCTCCACCTCGGTGAAGTTTTTCTAAATCTGACCGAACTCCAACGAACACCCGACGAAATCGACACATGATTTCGGAGAAATCGACACACGATCTTGGCTTGAGTGCTTCGAACGAAATCAACACGATCTCGGCGAAATCGACATACGATCTCGATTTGGCCAACAGACGAAACTAATTCCTTCAAAACGAATCACCAACACACATACAATTGATTTTCACTGATCACATCAGATCCAATTTGAGCTTATCATCTCCACTTGCAACTCTCAACAAGCTCCAATATCAATTGTAAGTTTCCAACTCTAGCCCAGCTATCCAAACGGAATGCACCATACATTCCTTCCCATCACTCCACCGGCAAGAAATGCCATATGAGCTGACCACCGAACGTGTCTACAACTCAGCAACTTCCTGGAGCTCTATTCCAAGTGACCTCAAGAAGAACCCAACATGAGCCAACACTGACTCTCCAACTGACTGGCTCTCTCCAGTCCGTATGTCTTTAAGACGGTCCAACCAAATATGAGTAGAGCACACCATACACCATCATCGACTTCAAAAACTGGATGTATGCAAGCTCAACTATCTTCTTACCAGAAGATTATTCGTTCATCGAGATCACAATACTTCACCTCTACGTGTATGCCAACTCTTCACCTTTACGTGAATTCTTACTCTTCACCTCTACGTGAAGTCCCAATCAGCTTCTCGAGAATAGCTTCATATGAGTTGCATCACCAAATGGCTGTGCCTTTACGGTTGTCTACATACCTTGCCTAAGGGATCAAGCCAACCGTAATTCATTGGAAATGAACTCTACGGAGCTCAAGCACCTGTGACTGAATCTTTAGCAGCGAACCTAACTGGCTGAGTCATATGAACCTCTTTACTACCGTCATAGAGAACAACAGCCTTCAACTTGAGTTCGTCACGGTCAGAAACTTGAGATTCATGCTTTTTCACCCACTTTCATGATTTTATCTTGGTTCCAATGGCTGCAAACAATTCGACATTCTTATTAATGTCTTCAACTTGTTCAACATCAAAACTGGCTATATGATCTCCACCCGGTAACATGTTCGGTGAAGTCCTCACTGATATCGAACCAACTGGAGGTGGTAGAGTAGCATCAACCTCCACCTCTGCTGTGATACTTGGTCTCCGTCCTCTCCACATGCCGAGAGACGGTAGACTGCAACACTGAAGTCTCATGAAATGTGACATGCTGACTCAACACGGTCTTCTTATTTTGGGGTCCCATAACCTGTAACCTTTTATATTTCTTGACACCCAAAAGTACAAAGTTCTTTGCTCGCGGATTCATCTTGCCATCTTTGGCACCAAAGTCGGCCGGACTTCCAAATTCCTATAGCAAACCATGATCTTGAATAGCTTTCTTAGACCAAACTTCTAGTGGAGTTTTACCTCCTATCGCAGTCGATAATCCATTTATGAGATGACTAGCATACACAATCGCCTCAGCCCAAAACGATTTGTCTAATCGTGCATTAGACAACAAATACCGAGCCTTCTCCAGCAAGGAACGGTTTATTTCATTAGCCAACCCATGTATTTCATCTGTGAAGTGAGTACCAATACCAGTGTTCTGGCCAAATCATAGGAACTGGTTCTTGTATGTTTCAACATTACCAATTTGTAGCTTCTTGATGTTCCTACCAGTTTGTTTCTCCAACATATCCTTCCACTTCACCAACATCCTGAGGGCTTCAACCTGTCTCGTGGGATATATCCAACAATGCCTAGATAAATTATCAATAAAAGAAAAAGTACATTTGATCTTCAACTGATGCAGTCTTAGCAGGTCCCCAAATACTGACGTGAGCACAATCGAGAAGACCTTTCGATTGGTGAGAAGTGCTGAATTTCACTTTCTTGTCTAGACCTCGTGTTCACCTGATTCCAAGTTGCAGGTAGATACACCTTCCAATTATCCCTTCTTTCTTGGAGCTTGCAGAGACTTTTCTTCTCCGTGTCCGAGCCTCATCTGCCAGATCTGTGTACAAACATTATCTGAAGAAAATAGAAGTCTTTACCTGACCTGTAATTGTACTACCCTTCAAGTAGCAGAGATTATTCCAGCGGACGCCCTTCATAGCCACAATTGAGCCTTTGGTTATCTTGAGAACATCTCGTATAGACACCACAAAATTCAACGTTTCCAAAGCACCAACTGAGATGAGATTCCTTTTGAGTTGAAGTACATATCTCACTTCCTTCAATTCTCGTACATTTTGACACAGATTGTACCTATCTCTTCCACATTACATGAATGATCATCACCTATGATAGTGAAGCATCCATCTAGCTTCTCAAAGCTAGAAAATTAGTCCCTGTTCGAGCACATATGATAGGTAGCTCATGTATCAAAGATCCACTCAGAATTATCTGAGTAATTAACAGTAGGAGTAGTAACTGAGAAAGAGAATACCGATGAGTCTGAGTTTGATCCATCCGCCTGTAAAGTATTGCATGAGTACTGACCACCTATACGAGATTTGTCTCGATCTTTGATTCTTTACCTTCGGCCTTTGAACAATCAACCTTCCAGTGCCCTAGCTCCTTGCATAAGGCGCACTGGTTCTTCAAGTCTATGAATCCTGATCTGGACTTAGATCTCCCATGATCACCTCTGTCCTTCCGATTGGAACTGCTTTTTACCGCCAATGCTTTTGCTGTTCTACTCGCAGAAGAAGACAGTCTGTCCTGCCTTCTTACTTCATAATTTACAAGAACATCAAACACCTCATTGTAATTAAGTGATTGTCTTCCATTGATCAGGATAAGAGTAAAGGTCTCATACTCTTCTTTGGGAAGAGAATTCAATAGAATTACCGACTTATCCTTCTTCATCGATCTTCACATTCACATTAACTAGGTCTGTAAGAAGCTTTGTGTAGCTATTCATGTGTTCGTCAATGGAGCATCCTCTCGTCTCCTGGAAACGATAAAGCCTTCTTTTCAACTGCAACTGCGATTCGATACTTTTCGTCAGATATTTTTTCTCCAGGATCTCCCATAGCTTCCTTGCAGATGTTTCATGTAACACATGATATTTGATGTCTTGTGTCAAACAAGACCTGATCAAGCTACACACCGTTTGGTTCATCTTGTCCCAATCTTCTTCAGTAGTAGTCTCGCACTTTTCTCCAACCGTAGAGTGTCTTCGAGGTTTGATGTCGTCAATGCATCCATCACCTCATCTCCACATACCAAAGTTCTTGTCATCGAACTTCACATCAATCCTCAATGGATGTGGATTTACAGATTTCACCGTAGATGTACTATCTCCAGCTATCTTCTCAATTGATTCCTCAGACAGTGCGAAAATAACAGAGTTGATCAAACAAACTAGATAAAGATAGGATTTTACCTCAAAGCGAAACCCTCGAAGAGTTTCTGAAGCGATCTACTCCAAATTTGATTCCTCGAGCAGTCCAAACGCTATTTTGAGATCGACACGATCTCCATCAAACAGTCACTGATGCCCTTGGAATCAACACACGATCCCACGATGAACCTGGGATGTTCTGGTACCACTTGTTGCGCGCGAGATAACAACCAGCGAGGAATTACCAATAGAGATGATGCAGCGAAGAAGTCCCTTTGCCACGGTCGACCGGGCCATGCCTGTGCACGTCGTGCACACCGATCGATCGGGATCTGTTCGTGGTCTGCAACAAGCTTCATTCTCGCTAATTTTGGCTTTTGGTCTCTGCGCTATTTTTCCCGATGAGTTTAAAAACTCTTCCGATGTCTTTTTATCTCCTCTCCGATGACTTTTTTATCTCCTCTATCTCCTCTCTCCCACAGTAGTAATAAATAGCATGCCATATTTTGATGATAAACACAACTGTATGATAGTTGGACCTGATAAAGTGGGTTTCTTAAGATCTTGTCAAAAGACGAACCAAAAATTGGAGAGGCTAACAACTTTGTGTGGGCCCAAATGAGGAAATACAAGATCGTAGACCTGAAAAAATTGAGGTCCTCGGGTATGTGAATGTTGGATATACATCCAAAAGATTTGTATAACCATTGCTATCCACGGAAAAAAAAGAACATAATCTGAGAAGGAGATGCGCAGACTGTCATGAAAGCTATGAAGAGAAGGCATAAGAAAGTTGGTGCCTTCTATTATAAATTTAAGGTTGATGGAGAAGATCGCCTCACCCATCTATCTATCTCTGTGTGAAGCCTGTACCAAGCACCCCAGTCTCCCTAACATGTTAGTAAACACATTCGACCCCAGTCTCCCTAACATGTTAGTAAACACATTCGAAATTCCTAACACTTTTTAGTGACAAATGATGCATTACTAAGTTAAGGGATACCGTTAGGTCATTTCTCACATGGATCGCATGTTTTGGTGAAACATCTTAGCTGCATTATGTTATATGAAATATAAATAAATAGTTTAGCATACGCATAAATGTTCTTGTTACAAATACAACTGTATTGTCCAGTTTTTATATCATTGTATCAATCCTCATTATCAGTAGCCTTCAAAACAGTTGCTTACAACTCTTAACAGGTATTGATATATTACCAAAGAATCCGAGTGCTCCACTAAAGCTGCTTCTTATGATTGAAATTAAAGTTGCATCATCAATAACACTTAATTGATACACTCTCCAATACAACCATTTATAGTTTCATCCCATACATCTTTATTATGTAGAATAGGTGTCAACAAGTTATACCCTTTGTTTTAAAAAGTAAAGGCTAATTTTATTAATAACCCTCAAACTTTCATGGTTTTCCTGGAAAACCCTCTCAACTTAGGACCACAAATAACTGCCTTGAATTGTTCTCAAAATTCCCTAAGAACATGGACCATCTGGTGAGTGCTTATATTGGTTGCACATGACTAATTTATGATCAAAATATCCTTAACTCATGACCAGAAAAAAGTGTTAATACACATGATGATTGTGTTGTAATAAATCAGTGCTATGATACCAATTGTTACTCTCGGGATCGACGTTTGCGGAATTTAGCAATATGATGATACTTGCAAAAAGAAATTATTGTAAAGCAAACTAGCAATATCTAGAAAAAAAAGTAATTAGAAATAACACGAGGATTTTACGTGGTTCGGCTCAAACTTAGCCTACGTCCACGGGGAAAAAACTTGAGAGAGCTTTATTAATAAACTTGATACAAAAAATCTCTAACTTTTCTTTTGGTGCAACAAGAGTAATCACATTCCCCCTGAATCTTGGTATAAATTATAAGAGTATATCTTCTCTCTATGCACCGGCACCATGCTACTCTCTTGGCTTTTGGTGTTTTTCACATTTTTTTACCACTCATTACAATGCTAAGTTATAAGCTTTATTTATAGGATTTTACAATACAACTTCTATTTGGACCATGAGATGATCTTGGTCATCGGATGCTTAAAGAATCTTGATCTAAGAGTTGATCTCTTTAATCTAGAAGAATTCTAAATCCTTCAAACATTAGAAACAAATCTTCATTGAAGAGAATCTGAATCTTATTCGTACTCTAGAAAAGTAACTCATAAGCGACTGAAAAGGAAACTGCTCTACCTTACTTTGCTTTTAATGCTTCAAGCCATCGTCTTCTCCAACCCAATTAGATTTTCTTGGACCATCATCTCCTTTTGAAAATAAGGCAAAATCCTAATAATCTCTACCTTGACTTGCTTTTCAAGTCTTTAGTAGAACACCTGAGACTTGAGAGTACTACCTTGAATGTTTTCTTGGTTGTAATCATACCGTAAAACCTTTCACTTTTGCCCCCTCTCCCCAGGGGTCTTTGGCTGATTTATCGCTATGGCTTGGGCCATCTTGGGCTTCGCCTGAATGTACCCTTTCTCTTTCCCGCAACACTTTAACCTGGTTCATGTTCTGTTGTAATCTTTCTTAAAGCTCCACCTCGCGATGAACTTCCTCCCAAGCTTATCCTTGAAACTCCACATTAAACTATGTTTTCTTTCTTCAGCTTGTGTAACCTTTCACACTTCTTTCCTACCAGGATTTTACCCTGTTTCTTTGGCTAATTTTGATGATGCCTTGTTGCACTTGGATCTGACATCCTTCTTTGTCGAGCACTCATAAGGATATTAGATTGTACCCTGCCTTCGAGACATACCGGATCGCCTCCAGAGCACGCACCGTCCCATCTCTTTTTGTAACCTTGATTGTTATAGTGCCAATGACCTCGCAAGTCTAGCCATCCACCATCTTGACAATCCCTTCCTCCTTTGCAATCCTTTGCCACAAAGGAGTTATTGAGTAGCTCCTTTAGGAACACACATGAACCGTACTATCCAAGTCAAATATCCAGCCTTTATCTTGAGAAGTGTTGTCTTTAACATAAGAAGACATTAATACTTCAGTGTCTGATACACCACTTGCTATGTCTACCTCTACAGTTTGCCCCTTCAGCAACTCTTGCTGATGCTTGCAGTCATGCTTCCAATGACTTTCCCTGTGACCAAAGTGACGTGCCTTTGACGAGCCAGGACTTTTCTTTCCTTCTCTTCCTTTCCATCCCGTGACCACCAAACCTGATCCTTCTTGCTCATGATTTGGCCTTTTCTTGATCTTATTAGATAAGAGAGTTGACATGACCTCCTTCAAGATGAGAGTTTTCCTACTGTAAACATGGTGGTGACGATATTGATCGTTTGACTATGAAAGTGCACTGAGACGTATCAACGCCTTGTCCTCGTAGATCTTGACATCAACAGGTAGAAGTTCGCTGATGACTTTATTGAAGAAATTTAGATGCTTTAACACCGCTGTCCGTTCATGTGTAGACCATATAATTGTTTCTTGAGATACAACTTGTTGAAGAGGCTTTTCGTCATATACGTCTCTAATCTTAACCACAATCCCGTAATTGTTTCTTCATCCGTCATGTTGTGCATAACCTCTTCTTTGAGACATAATTGGATCGTGCTTGTCACCTTTAGATCCTTGTCCTCCTAATCCTCGTTAGACGTACATGCAGGTTTTGCTGACTTTCTCCGCAAGGTCTTGTGAAGGCCTGATTGCACCAGTAACGCCTTCACTCTGTTTTTTGCCAAAAACCAAAGTTTTCTTTACCATTGAACTTCTCGATCTCGAACTTTGTCGTAGAACTTTTTATCTTCGACATATCGTCCTTCGTCAACTTTTAGCTCTAATATCAATTGTTGTAACAAATATGTTCTATGATACTAATTGTTACTCAGGATTAACATTTGCTGAACTTAGCAATATGATGATACTTACAAAAAGAAAATTGTTGTAAAGCAAACTAGTAATACCTAGACAAAAGAGTAATAAGAAATAACACGAGGATTTAAATGTTCGGCCCAAATTTGGCCTACATCCACGAGGAGAGAACTTGAAAGAGCTTTATTACTAAACTTGATACAAAGATGTCTATAATCTTCCTCTTGATGCAACAAAAGTAATCACCTTCCCCTTGAATTTAGATCTAGATGACAAGAGTATACCTTCTCTCTAAGCACCAGCACCTTGCTCCTCTCTTTTTTGGCTTCCTTGGTATTTTTCACCTTTTTCACGACTCATTACAATGCTAGATTATAACATTTATATATAAGATTTTATAGTACAACTCCTATTTGGTCTATAAGATCTTGACCATTGGATGCTTGAAGAATCTTGATCAATCCTATTTGGAGTTGATCCCCTTGATCTAGAAAAATTCTAGATCCTTCAATCTTTAGAAATAAACCTTCATTGAATAGAATCTGAATTCTATTCGTACTCCAGAAAAGAAAACTAATAAGCGCCTGAAAAGAAAACTGCTCCACCTTGATTTGCTTCGTCTGCTTCAAGTCATCGTCTTCTCCAACTCTCAATTAGAGTTTCTTGGACCATCATCTCTTGAAAATAAGGCAAAAGTGTTCTGGTCATAAATTAGGCACGTGCTACCTACGTGTCTAGCCCTCATACTGCAATTTAACATAAGGTAGTTTTTTGGGAATTTTCAGGATTATATAAGGTGCTTTTTGGGATTTTCTAAGCTGAAGGGTTTTTTAAAGCATGAAAGTTTAAGGGGGTAAGAAAATTAGCCAAAAGTAAATTACTTTATGACATGACAAGATATTAACATTTTTCTTCTATCTCAACAAACAAATTTAGATACCTCAGCTTTCTATACCGTATAGTGTACACTTAAACTTACCTTGTACACTACTCACTATAGTGTGCTGATAGGAATTTAAGCAACAATCTCTTCCAGCCTAGATTTATTATGTTCAGGATGTAAGTACTTGCTGTAACTCTCTCTACATTGTGATAGTTCAAAGCGAGATACGGAGTAAATCCCTGCTATCTTTTGTTGTGTCTTTGTGACGAGCTTTGTTCACACACAATTCATAATCAAATACCAAGTCTTTAAGATTCGTCGCATGATTAAATTATTAATTGTAGATCATCGTGTTCATCTTTCATTACACTATGAAATCCTCACTCCATTAGGACCACATCTTTTAAAGCCCACATCATGCAAATTACATCTGTGCATTCACCTTCTGATGATTACTTTATATTCCAGTTTTATTGGGGCATTTCTTCCATTTCTTTCTCCAGACATCTTTTGGGTAATCTTTGTGCTTATTAAACCCCAAACTTGAGCCACGGTGCTAAGATGTTTGATCTATTCTTGCTGGTATGCCATGAACATCAGCGGAACAAAATTAAACATTGTTGGGTCCCCATTAGTAACAACTAATAGTTTTTCTTTGATACATGCAATGGAGAACGGACCAGAACAACCATTCGTAGACTTTTTAATCTCCTTTTGAGCACTTACATCCAAAGTACATGGTTTATCAATGTTGATTAACACTGACAAATATTTTAGGCAAGACGATCTTCTTTATCGACGTTAAATTTATTAAAGAAAGCACCATATCTTTATAAATAGTCCTCATAAGTTTCAAGACGTTCGAGCATCTCTTTCAATTATTAGTTTCTCCTCTTAATTGCAATGGTTATACAAATATTTTAGCTGTATATTCAATATTAACATCCCGTGACCTAGTAGGCATTATTTTTTTGGTTTTTCTGATATATAACCCCCATATCTTTCTTATTAAGAAAAGTACCCTTAAATCATTGATATTGCCAATTTGCCTTCCCTCCAAATCTTCTGGATCTGAAAAGTTTAGTCCTCTTTTAGAATAACGAGATATTATTCCAGTTTGATTCTATTAACTTGCCTATTTTTTTTGGAATTTTAAAAAACTCCTTATTTATGTGATTAAACCAATACATCCCAACTTGTAAACTCATCTTCTTTTCTACCTATTTCTCGTCCACTTCTCTCTCTCAAATCAAACATATTCCTATTTCATTATTTTATATTAAAAGCCCACATTAAATAATTTTCTCATATGTCCCTTTAGGAAATCGAGGGGTAAAATGTTTAAGATCCAAAAGATTTGAACGGTAAATTGACAATATTTGTGATTTGGGGGTGTTTTTTGAAATAGGAAAGATTTGTGGGGTATATATAAAAGACCTTAATTTTTTAGGTTCATACATATGAAAAACACCTAGAGGGGGGGGTGAATAGGTGTTAGTGCTAATCTAAAACTTAATGCAAAACTAAGTGCGCTAAATGCGAAAGCTAATGCAAATTATGCACAAACTAATACAATACAACAAGTGTAGCCGAATTCCACTTGCGAGGCTCTGGACTAACTCCCCTTGATTCCCCTTGAAATGGGTTGAGGCGCTATGTGAAGCTCTTGTTGGATGAGTATAAGTTGGGCGCACACACACAAGCAATCCAAGCAATGTGCACACACAATCAAGCCAAGCAATTAAGGATATAGCAATATGGATTATGCAAGGCACAACACAAGCAAATAAATATGATATGACAAGAAGAATTATGCTCAACACAAGCAAATATGATATGAATGAAGTATGATGCTTTGCACAAATGTAAAGAGAGAGTTTAGAGACAAGTGGATCAAACGCAAACACAAAGATATGTTTCGAGGTTCGAGCACCCTTGCTCTACATCCCCGCCTACACCACCGTGTAGGATTTCCAATCCACTATACCGTCCACCGAGGACTCCCGCTGAGGGAACCTTCACCGAGAAGGATTTGTACAACAATGAAGTACCTAACTCCTCTCTCAAACAACCGCCTCACAACCGAGGGGTAGGCCCGTAGCCAAATACAACAACACCTCTACCGAAGAGGCTCACAACCAATCTCAATCACCTCACACTTGAGGGATACAAACCAATCACCCGATCACCTCTACCGAAGAGGATACAATAAGATAAGAGTGTATACAACAAGTGGTTCCTAAAACCACAAACTCAAACTCTCTTTCTTTTTCTCTTTTCTTTTCCACAAAAACAAGATCCTAATAGATTAGGATAATATGATAGCTCAAGTGTGAAAAAACTAGGTGTTTGGAAAACAAGCAACAAAGAAAAACACTTGGGAAAATTCTTGCAAAAGATATAGAATGAAAACCAAGACAAATCTCCCAAAATATTCTTTTCTTTGATTTTTTCAAAAACCTAAAACAATAAAGATTGAAAGATTAAAGCCCCAAACACTTTTGAAAAACTTGTTTTAAACACTTCAGAAAACCAGAATTTTTTCTCTTCAAAAACTTGGCCAAAATCCCCAAAGAGGGGGTTTTTATAGGCCCATCAGAAAACTAGCCGTTAGGCTGAGCTGGCAGCCTGACAGGCTGCCGTCGACCGACCCGGTCGACCGCCAACGGTCAGAAATATGACCGTTGGGCAACTGCGGTCGACCGCCCGGTCGACCCAGAAAAACAGAGAGCAGAGCTCTCATCCCGGTCGACCGGCACGGTCGACCCAAACAACCCGAGAGCAGAGCTCTCAGACCCGTCGACCGACGCGGTCGACCGTCCCAGTGACTCCAAACGTGCACAGATCTGTGCACGTCCGGTCGACCGGACATCAGCCAAGTCGACTAATAACCTGGCTTAGTCGACTGGTTGAGTCTGGAACTGAAAACTGGGTCAGAAAAAACTTGGGAAAAAATATTTTATAAAAATCTTTTAATACATCTAAAAATCACCAAAAATATTTTTTCATTTTATATCAAAACTCAAACAAGTGATAAAAGTTTCAAGACATGTATCAACATATTCAATTCATTTTTGAGTCTTGTAAATTTTATCAAAAACAAAGCTTGTATTTTTGTCAAACTTGATTTTTCCAAAACATGAATAGGATAGTCAAAATAAGTTTGTCTAGCAACTTTAAAGCATGTATGTATATCTAGAACATATCTAATATACATAGAAATAAAGTAAACTTGTTTTGATCCATGAAAACCAAAATCCAAATCATGAAACGTGTGTGTTGTGCACTTGAGCATATCAACTATACTAAGCTTTACAAATGGATCTAACACACACTATCTAAACTATGGATACCTAAGTCTTCTTGATGATCTTCATCTTCAAGTAGACTTGCTCCAAAACTCCATCCATGGGCTAGGCAATGTGTGATCTTGAAGTTTTGGCCCTGGAATCATCATGAAAAGCTTCTAAACACCTTGTTGAAGCTAATCACCAACTAATATCTTGGTTAATGATCTGAAACTTAAAACAACACAAGATTATTAGTAAACATAACTACATGAGTTAATCATCATCAAAACTAGAGTGGAAGGCCTTTGGGCCAACAATCTCCCCTTTTTGATGATGACAAAACTCATGGAGTTATATATGCATGGATTAAAGTTAAGCTTCAAGAAGCTTCCCCTTAACTCATGCATAAACAAATAAATAAAATATATGCAATGAATGTACATAAACATGTATGCATTAATATGCATAAAACACAAACAACTTGTTCTAGAAGCTCTAGTTACCAATTGAATTAATAAAGCATTAAAAACAAAACACTAGATGCTCTAGATACCAATAAAAACTTAAAACTTACCAATAAAACTTAATATATGCAAAAACATAAGTATATATGCATATATAAAAACATGTTAAACTCTCAAATAATTCTCCCCCTTTTTGTCACTCATCAACAAAGGGGTAAACAAAGTAAAATCAAATCACACAAATTTTCTCCCCCTTTTTGTCAAACAAAAGATCAAGAAGGGGTTAAACAATCCAAACAATAAAATGAGGGGTAAAAATCTTGCTCCCCTTTTAAGTCAATCAAAAATAAAACAATGTTCTCCCCCTTTTGTCTAAAACAAAACAAGGTCAATAAGGGGTGACCATAAACAACATGATATCAATAGATAAATGTCAATGAAGCATCTTGATATCAATTGAAAATAAACAAAGATCAATAGATGTTATATGCTATATATATTCATGAAGAGGAAGACGCTAAGTTAGCTTCCCTACACATATGCATTACATGAAGATGGATGTTAAGCCCTAATTCACATAACACACACTATGTAATGCATAAGAGATGTGAAGCTCCCCCTACACACGTGTACCACATAACGAAGAGATGTTAAGCTCTTCAATACAAAGATACAGTCATTATGAATCTATATGCATATAGTCAATACAAATCAAAACTTTTGTATTTTTCTTAAAAAATTTTTAGATACCAATTTTAAGTAAAGAACACATGAAATATCTTAATATCAATTGAAATTAAACATATAAATTTTGAGTATCTAAACAAAATTTTGATACCAATTGTGAATAATTTTTCATATTAAACATATGATACCAATATGAAATTCTCAATCATAAAGTAAGGGAGTGGGAAACAATATCAATTGAAGAATCACCATTGAAAGACAAAATTAAATTTTCTCCCCTTTATGAAATACTAACTAAAAGAATGCATGAGCTTGATATCAATTTAAAAGTAATCAATTGAAACAAAATTGAAGCTCAAGCACTAGCATAAACAAGATTTTGTAAAAAAAAAATTATATCTTAAGCACAAATAAAATGTGTATGAAATAGAATTAGTACCAATCACCAATAGATGATACCAATTGAAAATATACATACACAATAAACATATGAGTATACAAAAAGATCAAATGATACCAATTGAAAGAGTTCAATGATACCAATTGTCATAGCAATAAGTTCAAGTGTATACATCATATTACAATACCTCCCAATCAAGGTTCAAGTTTTAAATGATTTTCATTTTAGAGCATACAAGACCATGATCTCCCATCCATCCGCCCGTAAAGGGTAGGGGTTTTCAAAAATAGATTTGAAAATATAATTTTGTTTGAAAATCACTACCATAGTGAAGAATACTGTAACTAGTTAAATGGAAAATCTTTTAAACTAGTACGAAATCCTTCAAGCAAGGAATAAAACAAAATTGTTTTTCATGAAACATGAGATCCACATGATATCAAACACTCAAGTCAATTAAGCATAAATATAACCCATGAAAACAAACACATGAGTAAATAAGAAATGTGAGTGTACTAATAAAGTGTGAATATCATAATCATGAAATTTTTTCATTAAGCTCAATTATTCCTTAGACATTGAAACACGAAAATCATCAAACTTATTTAACTTTCATGACATATGTATGTCTAATACAAACTAAAGTATACATACATATCCAAAACACAACGAGTCCACAAAGTGTATATGCATGAAGGCACGTGGCTCAAAAGGATAATCATGTATATCTAATAGTTTGGACAAGATAGACATATACACGAAGTTAAACAATTAAACACAAAATCATGGAAAGCTAAATCTTCACCAAAACACTTTCATTTCAAAGTATATGTATGAATTGTCACACAATAAGTATACATACATATCCCTAAACACAATTGAGTCCATATATAGATTTACATGAAAGGCAAATGACTCAAGGGGTATACATGTATATCTTAAAGTTTGGCAATACAAACATATACATGAAGTGAAAATCTCATAAAAATAAATCCAAAATGAGAATACAAGTTTAAAATGTATGAATCATCAAAACTAGACTATACTACACATCTAATGGGTTCAAATAAGCATTCAAGCTCAAACATATATAGATTTATTTGTGGCCCACTAT
>JAVJIF010025773.1:0-57492 GCA_038442645.1 Agave tequilana | reverse complement strand
AGTTTCATTGTACATGACTAATGATAAAGAATTATCAAAACAAGTCATATGCATATGGGTATGGATATGAAATATGGAATGTTTATGCAAAATGAACCAAGCTCCATTCATGCCTCCAACCACCAAAATAATAAGTATGCAAAACAAAGACTAATAAAGCATATAAATATGAATTAAAGGTAATCATAAATTTCTAAATCTCATAAATCCTTCATTAAATTCTTAATAACTCAAAAATCGTCTCTCCCTTTTATCATATATCAAAAAGAATACAAAAATCAATTTACCAATTGAAAGTAAGCAATTAAAAGTGAAATATCAAATAGATATTTAAAAGATACCAAATACATATTAAATAATCATATGGAATACCAAAAAAAATAAATAAGAGTCATGAATCCATAATGCAAACATTTAATTCCCCACAAATGAAAGAAAATCTATTATAATCAAGTAATTAGTAAAGATGTCTGCTAGTTGAAAATCAGTAGAAACATAATCAATCTTAATATTTCCTTTCTTATAATGATCTCTAAAAAAGTGATATCTAATCTCTATGTTCTTAATCTTACTATATTGATTTTCATTCTTGGTTATATGAATGGTACTAGTATTATCACAATTTTGATATAGTCAAAATGCAAATCATAATCAAGGAGAGTATGTTTCATCCAAAGAACATGCGCACAACAAGCTCCGGCTGCAACATACTCCGCTTCGACGGTTGAAGGGCTATGGAATTCTTGGAAGACAATAAAACAAGACAATTTTCAAGAAATTGAAAGTTTCACATGTGCTCTCCTATCATTTTACAACCGGCATAGTTAGCATCTGAATAACTCATCATTGAGTGTCTGATTTCAAATACCACAAGCCCATTCCATTAGTGCCCTTAAGATATCTAATAATATGTTTTACGACAATCAAGTGAGACTCTTTAAACCAAGATGAAAATCTAGCACATAGATACACACTAAACATAATACCTGCCCTACTTGTCGTCAAGTAAAGCAAACTACCAATCACACTACGATAAAATTTAATGTCAACGTTTTTTACCTTGTCCATCTTTATTAAGCTTAGCTGTGGTAGCCATGGGAGTCTTGCTAATCTTCGCATTTTCAAACTCAAGTTTCTTGATAAGTTCTCTTGTATACTTGATTTGATTGATGAAGATCCCATCACCCCTTTGTTTGATTCATTCGGAGTCCAAGAAAATAGTTGAACTCTCCCATCTTACTCATTTCAGATTCTTTCTTCATGCATGATTCAAAATCCTTATAAAACTTCTCTTTAGTAGATCTAAAAATGACATTATCAATATATATTTGCACTATCAAGATATCATTATCTACATACTTTGTAAACAAGGTAGTGTCAACTTTGCTTTCAATAAAATCATTTAAAACAAGAAAGTTATCTTTCCATACTAAGCGCTTGGAGTTTATTTTAAACCATATAAAGCCTTATCAAGTTCAAAAACAAATTCTGGTCGTGAAAGATTAATAAACTCGGGGGTTAATCAACATACACCTCCTCCTCAATGAAACCATTCAAAAATGCACTTTAACAATCATTTGAAAAAGTTTAAAATCTTTGAATGAAGAACATGCAAGTGTCATTCACATAGCTTCAAGTCGTGCTATGGGTCCAAAGGTTTCCTCAAAATCAATTCCTTCGATTTGGGTGTAACTTTGGGCCACTAACCTAGAGCTGCATTCCTAATAACATTTCCCAACACATCCAACTTATTCCTAAAAAATCACTTAGTAGCAACGGTTGGTCTATCATGATGCCTAGGAATAAGATGCCAAACTTAGTTGCGCTCAAATTGATTAAGCTCTTCTTGCATGGCAAGAAACCAATATGAGTCGCCCTCAGCTTCGAGGATGTTTTTGAGCTCAATATGGGAGATGAATGTAAAATGGTCACATAAATCATGAAGTTTGGAGCAAGTAGTTAACCTTTTGGATACATCACCTATGATGAGGTTCTTGAAATGATTTGTAACATATCTCCAATGAAAGTAGTTGAGTTGGCTCCACTTCAATGTTATGGTTTTCGCAATTAGTGTCATCTTTTTTCTTGTCATCCTCTTCTTGAGCCGGTAAGTCTATCATGAAAATCTTTTCAAAGTTTTCACCTAAAGAATCAATCTTTACAACATTCTTCATAAGAGAGTTAGATTCCTCAAACATCACATGTATAGACTCTTCAATAGACAAAGTTGACTTATTGAAAACTCTATAAGCTTACTAGGTTAGAATAACCAACAAAGATAGATTCAAAAGATTTTAGGTCAAATTTTCCTAAGTTTCCTTTGGTGTTTAAAACAAAACATTTACAACTAAAAACTTTGAAATAGGAAATATTTGATTTTCTCAAATAATAAATCTCAAAAGGAGTTTTATTTGAGTTTTTGTAAAAATAAATTCAATTCTTAATGTAATATGAAGTGTTTAAGGCCTCGGGCCATAGATATTAAGGGAGCCGTATTCACTAATCATTGTCCTAACCATTTCTTGAAGAGTACTATTCTTTCTTTCAACGACTCCATTTTGTTGTGGTGGAGTTTTAGGACAAGATAATTCATGTTTAATTTCATGTTCTTCATAATAAGTGATAAAAGAATGGTTGATGAACTCACCACCTCTATCACTCCTTATGCGTAAAATCAGAAAATCCTTTCTTTTCAACCTCTTTTCTAAAAACATAAAAATACACAAAAGCTTCATCTTTATGTTCTAAAAAGAAAACCCATGCAAATCATGAGAAATCATCAACCAAAACAAACACGAAACAGTTACCACTAAGACTTTTGGCTTTAGTTGGACCAAACAAATTCATATGTATCAATTCTAGGGGTCTAAATGTCATGATATCCTTGATTGATTTGAAAGAGAATTTGATTTGTTTTCCAAGTTGGCACGCATCACAAATGTGATCTTTTTCAAATTTTAAAGTAGAAATATCTTTTACCGATTCCTTAGAATTAATTTGGGATTGATGGTCAAACGAAATATGACCTAGTCTCATATGCCATAACCAAGAATCTTCGTTAAAAGCATTCAAAACAAGTGGATTGCATTTTAAATTTAGCATGTCAATCATATAAAAATTATTTTCACGAAAATCGAGAAGAACACAAGTATTAAATTTCTTGCCAAAACATCACAAGTAGAGTCATCAAAAATAACTCTTAAGCCATTGTCACATAATTGACTAATACTTAATAGATTATGTTTAAGTTCATCTACTATCTATACCAATAATTTTACCCTTTGAATCATCCCCAAAGGTGACGGTACCACCTTTATGATACCTTTATAGGGTTGTAAAGTTATTGATATTGCAAGTCATGTGTCTTAAGCAACCACTATTAAGGTACCACCGCCCCCTACATCTTGGAGTCTTAGTGCGTACCTATATCATGTAAATTAGTAGTTGATTGTGGTACCCAAACTTTCTTGGGTCTTAAAATATTAGTTTTTCAAACCCAAACATGATTATTGATGCATTCAATTTGTCATAACAAAACTAAGCCAAATGATCTTGGCGGCCACAATAGGTGCATGTATACACCTTGGTATATAAAATGCATGATGTGTATGGGCATGATGAACATGTGCATGAGTGACATGATGAGCATGTGATTGAGTTTGTATATGAGCATGATTGCGAGAGTGTAAAATATGATGAGTGTGTGTTTCCTATGAGTTTGCTTCTTTAAAACATGCATTCTAATTTAGCTTTATTAAATTCACATTTTTTAAAAACATCGCTCAAAGTGTTGATTTATGTTTCAAAGTGGAAATCTCATTTTCATCAAAGATAGAAAATTTAGCCTTGCAAGAGATTTTGTGTGTATCAAAATCTTTTGTATCTTTTCAAGTGGAAGACAAATTTCTTTTTCTTTGAAAATGACAACTAATTTATTTTGAAAAAGTTTTTTTATTTTTATTTTCAAATACTTCTTTAAAAAAAATCATAGTTGTTGGAAAGTTTTTCAAAAGCTTCACCCAATTCATCCATGTCTAATTCATCATCATCAAGATAAGATTTGGATATTACCTTGGGTGTGTTCTAATTTGCTATGAAACGCACATTAGCCGTGTCCACCTCTTCTTTGGAGTCGCTCTCCGAATTCCATATTGCCTTCCAGGCCTTCTTTTTGTAGGGATTCTTGGAGGTAGAGGGTTTGCTCTTAGTATCCGGGCACTCGGCAATGACATATTCGGGCGCAAACTATTTTTGCCATCTTCTTCAGTTGTTGAATTTGGCTTTGTTGTTCATTCTTCTAAATAAGAAGGGATAAATCTTCATCATTGTCTTGGTCATCATCTTCATCATCAGAGATGGTAGGAGCGGATTTGAACGTAAGTGTCTTCTTCTTTTGAGATGATTTATCCTCTCTAAACTTTCTTTTCATCTCATGAGTTTTTAGATTTTCAATGAGATCAATGAGCTTCATCTCCTTTTTGTCATTAAGCTCCTTCAAATTTGTAAACTTAACTTCTCAAGATGGTGGAAGTGCACGAATCACCTTTCTCACCTTTTGGTCATTATCAGTCTCATCACCTAAAGAAGCAAGACCTTTATAATTTTAGTGAACTTGATAATCATGTCATCAATAGATTCATCCTCAATTATTTTCTCATATTTGGAATGCAAGAGATCAGTCTTAGTTCTCTTGACTTGCGAAGTCCCCTTGTGTGTGACAACCAAGTCTGACTAAATCTCGAATGTGGATTTGCAATGAATTACCCTAATAAAATCATCATCATTCAAGGCTTAAGCAATGCATAATGAGCTTTTGCATTTGCATCAAATTCCTTACTGACAATTTCGAACCAAGTGTCCTCATCATCATCGGATAAATTAAATGGTTTGCTCACCGCTTTTGCAACCTGGCTTCCTATGGATTGCAAGAAAACGGTCATCTTAACTTTCTATATGAGAAAGTTAAGGCCATCAAACTTGGGTAGAGTCTTAATACTTTTGGCCATGTAGACTAGTGACAAACCATGCAAATGGTGGAACAGAGAGTGATTAGCAAAGGATCTCTCTAAGGTAGTTAAACCAAAAACTAGAGTCCGAAAACTCTAATACCAATTGAAAGTACACTTAGAGGAGGGTGAATAGGTGTAGCGCTAATCTAATAGTCAATGATACAGAAATACAATAATTATAAAATGAATGATGCAAACGGTCAACTCAAATCAAGAAGTGAAACCGGATTCCCTATGAAGTGCTCTAGAATTTCTCCTCTATATTCCTTTAGACAATGAGTTGAGGTGCTCAATTGCCTTCTTAATTGAGAGAGTGAAAACTGATGCTAGCAATGAATAGCAAGTGGAAATGAATATAAAACACAAGTGTAAGCAATTGCAAGTAGAGTAAAGTAAAAGAGAAAGCAATTGCAACACAAGAGATTTGTTTCGAGGCTCAAGTACAAAGCTCTACTTTTCCCCTTCACTGCGTGAAGGATTTTACTATCCACTAAGAATCTTTTCACAAAGAAATTGCAATTGTCTACACAAGACCGGAGTACACAACTCCAACTTTCAATCCTCTACAAAAGAGGTAGCGTAAAGCCAATGAGGTTTACAAGTTCGCAGTGACCACAAAGATCACAAACACTCTCTTTATATGATGAGAAGTGAAGCTCAATAAGTTTGTGAGAGAGAACACTCAGTTGAAAATGAATGAATTTAAGAGCTGAAACTTGCAAAAATTGGTTTAGAAATGAGAACACTTGAAGTAAGAAAAAAAAAAACTTTCTCTTTTGAATAAACTTGATTTTTTTCCAAAATCAAAAGATTTTCTTTTTTTTTTTAATCCTCTCCAAGTGAACTATATATATAGGCAAGTGATAAACACTGTTAGAATAGCTTATCAGGTCATTAGAAAAGAGATTAGGTCCAAAAAGGAAAAAATATTCATTGGGGAATAAGTTAAAAATCTCAGAATTTAAAAACTAGTCGTTACTGTAGCACTGTCAGAACTTTGGTCGATCGGCGGTCGACTGATAGTTCAAATTTTAAACTAACTATTGACGTCAGTCAACCGTCCGGTCGACCGATGTCCAACCGAGACCAAACTGGTACCAGTCGATCGACTGCCCGGTCGACCGCTAGGTTTGCCGGTCGAACAATCAATCGCCCGATAAACATGCATGGCATGCACAGGATGAAGGCCACATATGGCCCCGAGGTCCGGTCAACCGGCCGGTCAGCCGACCAAGCGCCTAAAACATAAGTTCAAGTAGTTTTTAAAATTAAACTCATTTTCAAATATTTTATAATTATTTTAAAAATGATTTGGCATCACATAAGCTCTGGGATACATGATAGAAATAAAATATATAAATTTGGAAAAATATAGGACATGTATCAAACATCAAACCTTGTAAAATACCAAAATGAAAAAACTAGATGTGAAACTTTGTATTGTGAAAACTTATATTTTTTGTATGACTTCTTGAGCATCAATTCTACGTTCTATATTTTAACATTCTATTTTCTTATGTCTTCAAGCAATCTTTAAGAGGGCTTCTCCAAATGCAAATCTTGATCGTCTAAACTCAAACCCTTTCCTTGAGTGACCTTGAGACAAGAATATCTTCCTTTTGTCGAAGTACACACCAAAATGTCCTTTAAACCTAAAATACTTGAAAACACTTAAACTAGATTAGTACCGAATAACTTCATGTGATTTGTAATCATCAAAACAAAATCGGAGAGTGTACCCTTGGCCGACACCCATTTCTCCTATAAATATCACCATATGCAAAAGGCAAAAGTGCACCACACTGCAGAGAGATCTTAGGCTAGTATTTTGCTCTAGGTTAGTTTAAGTTTTCTTTTTCTTTTTAAATGTAATTTTTATTTCTTTATAGTTTAGATTAGAGAGAGTTTCATGAACAAAAAGAGAGAAAGAATTGTGTTTAAAGTGACACTAAATATAATCTTCTTTAAAGAAAGTTGTATTGAGAGTGTGAGTAAATGTAACTTTCTCACTTTTCTTCATTATTACTTAACTTAGTTGATCGCTCCCTTCTACGTTATTTCTTTCGCTTATTTTGTTTTCTTCACTCTAAGGTATGTAATCGACATAAGAGATAAGTATACTTATAAATCTTTTCTTTTTTTGGTTAATTTCTTAGTTTTAAAAACAACTTTAAAAACCAATGCTTTTCTTCTTCTCTATTCTTTCATTCTTCATTTTAAAATAGTTCTTCCTTTAACGTAAAATGATTTCAACACCTTCTTTGTTCTATCTTCTTTCTTCTAATTTAATTTTTTTTTCTCTCCAAAAACAAAAAGAATCTTTAACCAATTTTAGTAACTTAAAAGAATACTGAAACGCTTTCATCGTAGTCCTTCCTTGTGGATCACGACCCGCATAGCTACTTGCTATAGCGGTAGTATTGAGGAACTTAGCACATTTCATTCTCAATTTCTAAACTCTACTTTTTTGTGCATGTTTCACCTTGATCACCTTTGTTGATGAAATAATAAAAGGGTGAGAGAAACTTAGAGTTTATATATGCATATTATTTATGTTTTAATGCATATATGTTTGATAAAAAGGAAAGAGTTTATATGCATATATATCTTCTTGTTTATGCATATTTGTTTGTATTTAAAGTTTTAATGAATATCTTTAAATGTTTATGTTTATGCATGAATTAAGGGGGGAGCTTTATAGAACTCTTCTTTAATTTATGCATATATAACTCCATAAATTTTTTCATCATCAAAAAGGAGGAGATTGTTGGCCTGGCCTAAAGACTCACCACTCTAATTTTGATGATAATTAAATCATATAGTTATAGTACTAGTGATCTTGTGATATTTAAGTGACAGGTTTAATCAAGATTTTAGTAAGTTTGTGTAACTTCAATAAAAGATTCAAAGTCAAGATTTGAAGCTAACATGTGTTGATTTAAGAGCTCAAGCACAAGAATTATATCTAGACTCAGAAGGAGTCAAGCTCAAAGGATTCAAGATGAAGAAGAAGATCAAGATCAAAAAGAAAACTTAAAGTTTGTGAAAAAGTTTGTAAGTATTTAGAAGTTTTGTAAAATTTATATTAGATTTGATTAACCAAGTCACACACACACAAAAGTTTTTATATTGGTTTATTGAGTTTCATTGAAAATAAAATTGTGATTAAAATGTTTTTTTAACAAAATTGCATTTATTTCTCAAAAACAAGCTTATATTGGTTTATATGTGTATTGGACTTATCCTTACACATTAGAGCTTGATTGAATCGTTTAAAAAAAAAACTTGTTTGTAAAAATTTAAGTTTATAGTTTTAGTTTTTTGAAAAAGGTATTTAAATGGTTCATATTTCAAAAATAAAACATATCAAATGTATGAAAGATGTGTTGATTTTCATTCATACATATTGGTTCTTAGTTGTATTAACTAAAACTTATTTTTAAATATTTTATAAAGATTTATATATACCCATGTTTTCAGAACAATTGACAGCCAAGTTGCTGTCAACTGCTGATACTAGCATACACAAGGCTGAGTGTAACTCAGCTGTCAACAGCCACCCATAGGTGTTTAACAGAGACTGAGTTTGAGCTTAGTCTGTCGACAATGGCTGTCGACAGTTAACTCAATAGAGAATGAGATTGTTTCAGTCTGTCAACAACCAACTTTAATTGTCGATGGTTCTTGTGCAAATTTTGAAAAATGTGACTGTTGAGCTATGACTGTCGACAAGCATATGTAGCTTAGCCCAAACACTTATCACTCCGTTTTGATGATGATTAACTCATGTAATTATAGTATTAATGATCTTGTTTTTATTAAGTTTCAGATATTCAATAAAGATCTTAGTTGGTGTTTAGCTTCTTCAAGCTAACTCATGTTGGTTCACGAGTTCAAGCATAAAGATCATATCAAGACTCAAGAAGGAGTCTAGCATAGATTAGTATTAATTGCTCAAGCTTATACACACACACACACATAAAAGTTTAGTTTTCGGATTAACCCATTTTTGATTTCATGAATAGTTTTTATCAAAATATAAGTTCATATGGTTTGCATGTGTATTAGATTTCATCCATACACATTGGTGCCTCTAGTGTTTAAGAAACTTATTTTGATAAGTTGATTTCATTAGTTTAAGTTTCGTTTTTACCAAAAGTTGAAAACAAGTTTATATCATTTTATATGTGTATAGGATTCTATTCATAAATATTGGACTTCAATTGAGTTTCAATAACTTGTTTTTATATGCATACAAGTTTTGGGGAAAAAATGGAATCCCATTCCAAAGTTCAATGTTTTAGAAAATACAATTTTTGTTTCAAATATGCATTTCTCCATCTCAAAAAGAAGTTCTCAGGTTTAAAATGTGTTGATTTTTTATCACACATATTAATGCTTTAGTGTATTTACATGAACTTATTTTTGTAGAATTTAAAGAGATTTATTAGATTTAAAAATATATTTTAAAATGAAGAAAAATCAAGTTTTAGGGCTGACCCGGTCGACCGCTTACCAGAGGTAAGTGCTCTGTCAGTCAACCGCTCGAGCGACCGGATGTGTACAGACACATGCACAATGAAATTACGCATGTCATCGACCAATGAGAGAGGTTGCTCTGTGTTTGTGTATATCGGTCGACTGACCGGTAGACTGCTAAAGAGCCTACCTCTTTGTTTGGGGTTTTCGATTGACCGCCACTGAGCTCTCTGGAAGTTGGGCACGGTCGACCGCCCGGTCGACCGGCTTCTCCAACGGTCATATTTTGAGCATTGGCGGTCCACCGCCCGGTCGACCAATAGGGTGTTTCTGCCTGATTTGACCCCAATGACTAGTTTGCTCTTTGGCCTATATAAAAGGGTTTTGGCTTGGATTTTTACCAAGATTTTATAATAGTTTTACACCCAGCTTTCAAGTCCTCTCTTGCCTATTTTTAAAAGAGTTTTCAATAAGTTTTTGAGCTTCAAGTTCACATCTTTAAATGTGCTTATTTCCAAGTGTTTCTATGTTTTGAAAAATCAAGAAAACAAGTTTTTAGTAAACATAAGTTTTGTTCTTATAATTTATATTCTTCACAGAAATTTTCTCAATTGTTTTCTATAAAGTTTCATAATTAAAATCTTTGTTTTCTCACAAACTTGAACTCTCATTGTAAAATCTATCCTTATAGGATTTTAAGTTGTGTGAGAATTTAGTTTGCGATCTTTGTGATCATTAAGTGCTGTAAATCATTTTTTAACTTTGCGCTTTGACTTTGTGCCCTACCTCTTATATAGAGGTGATTTACTTTGTGCCTCCTCTTGTGTAGAGGATTTGAGTTTGTTTCCTTTGTGAAGTTCCTTAGTAAAGATAGTGAAAATCCTTTACGTGGTGAAGGCGGGGACGTAGAACAAGTGGCTCGTACCTCGAAACAACTCTTTTGTGTTTGTGTTTGGCTATCTCTCAACTCTACTCTTGTTTATATTTTGCATTTATATTATTGCTCACCTATAGATGTTTAATATTGTTCTTACACTTGCTTTGATCCAAGAGAGCTATTGAATCACCTCAACTATTATAAAAGAGGAATCTTGAGGAGAAGTTCTAGAGGTTTTCATTGGAAATTCAGCTTCACTCTTTGAAAATCATTTGTGTATTAGTTTTTATTAGCCATAGTTTTTATAATTACTCATTTGATTAACACTTCATCTATTCACCCCTTCTAGGGTCTCATTGTGATTCTACTTTTGTAATATGGAACACGTTGATATCTCTTGGTGAACAAAGTCCAAATGATACAGAGAGAAGTTGAAGAGAAGATGATTCTGACCAAGCTTGCATCAAGGTCCAAGGGAATGACTCCCTTGGGGTAAATTCGGCATGCGATATTGATGTTAATGCAAGTATGTTGAATGATGAACTTGTCATGTTTATGGGGATTTGTTAGAAAAAATATAAATTGTTGATAAATAAGAGTTTGAAATTGAAGAAAGAAAATGAGCTTTTATCTTCAAAATTGATTTTGTTTCAAAAGAGAAAGAAGAGATTTCAAAAGAAAATGATTCTTTGTCTTCAAAATTAGATTTTGTTTTAGAAGAAAAATGTGATTTTAAAAGAAAATGATTCTTTGAAAATCCAATTAGATTTTGTTTTAAATGAAAATGATTCATTGAAAAAGAAAGTTGATCTAGTTTCTAAAGAAAAGAGATTGCTTTCAAAGAAAATGGTGCTTTATCTTCAAAACATGATTTTATTTTGAAAGAAAATGATTCTTTGAAAAACAAAATTGTTTTGATTTTCAAAAAAAATATTTCACTTCTTTTAACAAAGTGAAAAAGAATTTTTTTTCTCACACTTCTCACGCAAATAATGTTATTTTTTATTGAAAAAAATGAGATTTGTTTTTTGAAAAATAAGATTAATTGTTTAGGCTCAACCTTGAACCAATGTGTTTTTTATCCTAATAGGATGGAATCCATGTTTCGTAAGAAACATGTTCCACATATGCATGCACACTCTCCACGGCACACACCACATACACACCATGCTCACACTTATATGTATGTTAGAGTGTACACTTGTACATATTGCCGCAAAGGCCATTTGACATAATTTTGCTATGATAGAATAAATATTTCTAATGTCAATGTTTGGGTTCGAAAGAGTACTAACCCTCAAGGACCAATGATTTGGGTACCAAAATTCACACCGATTGTTTTTGACGTAAGTGTGGGCCCTCATAAGACGTGAGAGGATTAGTGCCTTAGTGATAGATGCAATCAAAGTTTGATGGACAAATCCATAGATTCATCACTATCAAAGAGTTTAAGCGGATGAACCACATTGTTTTTGGAGATATGGAGATTAGTCTCAACGGTGTTGACAACTATCTCTATCCTCCATATTATGTCTATGTATGCTTTGAATTGAATCATTAGCATATCATAGTTTACATGTTAATTATATATTTAAATGCAAAGTTTATTAGAACTTGTGATACTTGCATAGCTTTTGAGATACACCTTAGATTTTGTACCTAACATGATTCATATTCATTGTGTACTCAGTTATTGTTTAGTTATATGCGTATATCATAATTTTGATGATTCTTGCATTTGTCCATGTAAT
Organism: Agave tequilana; assembly: GCA_038442645.1. Classification (NCBI taxonomy): domain Eukaryota; kingdom Viridiplantae; phylum Streptophyta; class Magnoliopsida; order Asparagales; family Asparagaceae; genus Agave; species Agave tequilana. The sequence goes on along the minus strand of JAVJIF010025773.1, from coordinate 45,376 downwards.
TCTTTAAAATACATTTGTTTTGATATAATTTTTAAACAAATTTCTAGAGATACACTCTTGATTTTTTATGAGATTATTTTTTATTAGCTTTGCTTCATGTATTTATAAATTATATTAAAACTATGTGATATACATGTTATATCCTTGAGACACTTGATTTGTATGTCATATACTGTATTGTGTACTCAATTATTTTTAGATATACATGTATGCTCTAGTTTTGATAAAATTTACATATATCTTGAAGTTTGCTCACATTTATCTCATGTGCTTCTTGAATTTCTTGTTGGTAAAAATATTTAATGATTTGAGTTTATTGCTTTCATTAATCTTGATATATATTGGTGAAAAAGAATTTTCGTGATTTATGTTTTCATGTTTTCACAAATCTAGTTTCAATAATGTCAAAAGTTTGAAAAAGAATTTCATATGAGTTTTGATGAATTCTTTAGAGCCTTATCATTTTATCTTCATGAATGTGTTATTCGCATGTCTATTGCTCACTACCCTTTATCTTTGTTTACTCATGATTTTATAGTCATGAGCACGTATGTGCTATATAGATTTTGAGTGACAATTCTTGTTTAATATGAATGTTTCATGAGATATATGATTTGTTTTTTATTTGAAGAATTTTGAACTAGTTTCTCAAAACTATTTTAAATTAGTTATTTTAATTCCTCATAGTAGTATTTTCAAACTATTCTCAAATATTTTCAAATCATTATTTTTAAAAATATCTACCTTTAGAGGGAGGATGGTTGGATGGTCATGCCTTGTATATGCTTAATTGACTATTCTTTTAACATGTGCATGTAGATTGATTTCAATGAATTATACACATGATTCACATGGTATTTGATTTTTGTACTCTCATTCTTTTTATCATATATGTATGCTCTAAATTGTGAATAATATTTCATTGGTATACATACTTATATATAATTGTTTGTGCATGTTTAATAATAGTCATACATGTTTTTATAGCACAATTAGTTTAATGCTCAGCTCATGTTCATTTCAAATTGATATCATAAATTGGTATTAATTTCAATTGGTATGATTTTTAAAACTTATGCATTAGTTTTTGTGATTATTTCAAAAAAGGAAAAAATTCTTGATTTAAATTTAAATTGGTATCATATTATCATCCTTTTGAGAAAAATATTTTCTTTTAGCAAATGTTCATATTTTCAAGGTATCAATTGTTAAAATTGGTGTATGTATTTCATGTAACTTTGCTAATTGGTATCCATGTTTATTCATTTGATTTAAATTGATATTTTTTTGGTAACATGCTACATAATCAATAAACATCCTTTGCATGATTTTAAATTGATTCTCATTGGTATATGATTTATCCAAAATTTATAATTGGTATTTATTTATAATTGATATTGGTGTTTGTTTATAATTGATTTTAAAATTTTGGTATTTACAATTGGTATTATTTTAAATCGGTTTGTATTGCTTATATGCAATGGAGTTAACGTAACGTCTCTCATCTTCATAGATCTATATCGCATATCATTTATCATATTTTCTTTACCCTTTTGTTGATAAATTGACCCAAAAAATGAGAGAAATTTAGAGTTTATATATGCATATGATCATATGTTTTACATATATATGTTTTAATATTCATGATCTGTTTAGTATCTAGAGGTTTTATTGAATATCTTATTGTTCTTGTGTTTATGCATGAGCTAAGGGGGAGCTTTTATTGAGCTTTTCTCTATCACGCATATATAACTCTATGAGTTTTGTTATCATCAAAAAGGGGAGATTATTGGCCCAAAAGTCTATCACTCTATTTTTGATGATGATTAACACATGTAGTTATAGTACTAATAATCTTGTGTTTATTAAGTTTCAATTATTCAATCAAGATCTTAATTGATGTTTAGCTTCTTCAAACTGACACATGTCGATTTAAAAGCTCAAGTATAAAGATCATATCAAGAACTCAAGGAGTCTAGCTCAAAGGAATCAAGTTTGGATCAAGTCTACTTGAAGAAGAAGATCTACAAGAGGAACTTGTATTTAGAATTTGTAAATTTAGAATGTTTGTAAAGTATAAATTAGTTTTGATTGCTCAAGTTTATAGACACACACACACATATAAAAGTTTAGTTTTCAGTTTAATTCTTTTTGGTTTCGTGAATAGATTTCATCAAAATACAAATTCATATAGTTTGTATGTGTATTGAATTTTATCCATATACATTAGTCCCTCTATTGTGTTTAAGAAACTTATTTTGATGAGTTGATTCATGTGTTTAAGTTTCATTTTTACCAAAGTTGTTTTTATAAAATATATTGTCAAAAATAAATTTATATCATTTTATATGTGCATTGGATTCTATTCATAAAAATTATACTTCAATTGAGTTTTAATAACTTATTTTTGCATGTATGCAAATTTTTGGAAAAATTGAATTTCCATTTCAAAGTTTAATGTCTTAGAAAATACAGTTTTTGTTTCAAATATGTATTTCTCTATCTTAAAAAGAAGTTCGTATGTTTAATATGTGCTGAATTTTTGATCTCACATACTGGTGTAGTACATTACATAAACGGTCGACCGAATGTGCAAAGACACATGCATAATAAAAATTATGGTCGACCGATGAGAGAGACTGCTCTCTGTTTATGTATATCAGTCGACGGTTGAAGAGCCTTGCTCTCTGTTTGGGGATTCTGGTCGACCGCTCGGTCGACCGCCAAAGAGCTGAGCTCTCTGAGGCACGGTTGACAACCCGATCGATAGGCTTCTCTAACGATCATATTTCTGACCATTGACGGTCGACCCCTCGATCGATCGACAGGGCATTTCTGCCCTGATTTGACCTCAACGGCTAGTTTGCTCTTTGGCCTATATAAAAGGGTTTTGGCTTGGGTTTTACCAAGATTTACAAGAGTTTTACATTCAATTTTCAAATGCTTTCTTGCCTATTTTCAAAAGAGTTTTCAACAAGTTTTTGAGTTTCAAATCCACATCTTTAAGTATGTTTATTTTCAACTACTTCAAAGTTTTGAAAAATAAAAAAAAACAAATTTTTGGAAAACACAAGTTTTATTCTTCAAGTTTATATATCCTCATAGAAGTTTTCCCGATAATGTTCTAAAGAGCTTTATTTCAAAAATTTTGTTTTCTCACAAGATTGAGCTCTTATTGCAAAATCTATCCTTACAGGATTCTAAGTTGTGTGAGATTTTAGTTTGTGATCTTTGTGATCACTGAGTACTGTAAACCATTTTTCATGCTTTGTGCCCTCCCTTTTGTGTAGAGGTGATTTACTTTGTGCATTGGCTTTGTGCCTCCTCTTATATAGAGGATTTGAGTTTGTATATTTTGTGGAGTCCCTTAGTGGAGATAGTGAAAATCCTTCACGCGGTGTACGCGGGGACGTAAAGCAAGTGGCTCGAACCTCAAAACAACTCTCTTATGTTTGCTTTGGGTATCTCTCAACTCTCTAGTAAAAATACTTTTGTAGTATCTCTTCTTGCCCCTACCTGACCGATTAACTTGTGGTCAGATTCTGCAATATACCCTCGTAGACAGTCTAACCAGTTAGGAGTCGTCTAGGTCTAAGGTCTACCCTAACTTAGGTTAGATTTTTGTTTGTTTGCTTACTTGGTTTTATTTTTTTAACATCTTTGTGAAATGGATTACAATTATAATTATTTCAATGCATATAGTGATCCATACTTCACCCCGACCTCTTTTGACTCGGATATTACCAACCCAGCATTTTGTAACTCTAACCAAGTATACCGGATTGGTCTCATCTGAATCAATATATGCCCCAGTCCTAATACTATGAACAAAACTGTAACAATCATCACCACTCTTCACAGAGTCAGTGGGGATATAACTTACGAGTCATATAGTCAACCACCTTATCAACATCCAGCTTCATATACTCCTTCTCCCGAACAACTATTAGAAGAATCAATTGACTGGGAAAAGAGGATGGAAGCCTTAGAATAGCTCGAGCGACGAATTCAAAATCCAGAAGACTCGAAATCCCATAAAAATTTTCAAATCCAAGGTCCTTACTCCATTTTCCATGTCCTACAAAATGAAGAACATACCGACTTAGAAAAAAGTATAGAATCCATGATTCAATTCTAAAGTGATCCACTCGATATGATAGAAGCAAGACTTAGTCGATTGAAAAACATGCGTAGGAATAAGAAAACTCTCCCTATCCAATCTTTGACTATTCCCGACACTTCTAGTCATATTGATGAAAACCAAGAATCATGATATCTTGAAGACTTTGACCAAGATTCAATTTCACCACAAACCTTGAACTTGACTAATATCAACCCATTGACGAATTGGCAAGTTTTCATTTTAATAAGATTGAACTTGATCATGAATGTGAACCTGATCCCCAACTTTGTGATTCAATTCCCATCTTCGAATCTATATTGACTCCGGTATTCTTACCCAATTTGGACCAAATTTTCAAGCCAACATTTATTCCCGTACCATAGATTAGAAATTAAATCACCAATTTTGGATAGTCACATTCCATTTATAGGAAAAGAATGTGAATTTCAATTCTTAGATTTGGACTCAACTCTTGAACCAAAATTGACTCTCGAACCCAAAGTTGATTTTCTCGAGTTATTATTGGTTCCTGAACCTATCATTCTTGAGCCCAGGTCAACCATTCCACCAAGTCACATTCTTTTGCTGGACATAGGTATAGACCATGATGACTCCGTGATGATTTTTCAAGACTGGTCATGTAAAGGAAATAAGTTTCATGATAGGATCTTTCATGATCCTATTCATATTGGGGACTGTAAATATGTAAATAGAAAAGAGGTCAATAAAGGTGGGTTCCGTGAACCACCACATTATCTTGAATGGGTAGCAACGCTTGACCCAATCGACCACCACCGGAACCACCACCTTAAGGTAATATTTTCTTTCCCTTTCTTCTTTTTCATGTATCTATGCATTCATTCATACATTGCGACCAATACATGAGATAGGTGTGGGGGAGGGTTCTAACATAACATAGGTTTTCTTTTTATTTAAAATAAAAAATTTACATTTTCCTTTCTTTAAAAAAAACTTTTTGAAAAGAGAGAAATATTTTGATATATTTTTTGTAAGAAATTAAGTTAATTTTAAGGAATAGAAGAATCATAATTAATTTCTTATACTTGGTCAAAATAAGATTATTTGTCTGATTTCTAGGGTTAGGAAGAAGAGTTAGAAAAGTAATTGGTCTTGATTTTTAACTTGATGAAATATGCATGCTTTATACACTTTCACACTTAGGGTTCAAAAAACAAAGATTCTTATACTTATTAAAAAATGAAAAAAAGAATATATATATATATATATATATATATATATATATATATATATATATATATAATATATCAAAAATATTCTGATTAAGCTGGGTATTTATGCCTCATAAAGAATAAGTATTCACGCCTAAAAGCGTTTCATATAATAAAATCCTTAGTTTGTGGCCTTCTTTGCTCGAGTCCTTAAGTTCTTAGGGTGTTTGCTCACCCGGTGCCCTAAGACAATTTAATTTGAGAGTAACCGATTAAAGGCTCGTTATATGGGCAGATTAGAAAGACTAATAGAACTAAGGAATAATATCACCAAAAATTAAAAAAACAAAAAAAATATATATATAAGGCACAAGAGTTAGAGTTAAAGAACCCCAAGTCAAAATTTCACGGTCACAAAGATGCATATAACTTAGGGTAAAATAATATACTAGATGAGAAATACAATTTGACTCCTTACCTTTATTGATAACAAGTTTTTGAATAAAGACTAAGCTTACGAATGACAAGTTTGGTTTTCCTATAACTTATAAATTACTTAATTCTTACAATAATACTTCAAATATTTTTATCGTTCAAATTGTGTTTTCAAAATACTAACACTTAGTTTCTCTTTCTTTATGGATTTTTGGGTGTAATCCACCGAAAACACTCACGAGACAAAACTCGTCCTCTAGGGGGAACCTAGAAGTTTAACGGCTTGTTGCACATGCTCAGTGCAATCGCGTGACTTGCGAAACTGATCTAATAATCTTTGGTTTAGTTTTGTTGTTTTACTCGAGGACGAGCAAAAGATAGGTGTGGTGGTGTGATCGTACACATATTTTGTATTCTTTTCATTACACTCCTACATTTATCGTGTAATAAATCTGCTAATTTTCTTATCTTAAATATCTACTTTGCAGAAGATAATCATGGAGAGAAAGAGGATTAAACCAAATAAACACGAGTTAAATTCAGATTTAATTGAATTTATTTGGTTACCTGAGGATGATCCCAGATCCAGTCAGTTAAAATCAGATTTTAGTGAATCAATTCGGTTAATTTAAAGGTCTATTAGGATATCACCACATCCAGAACAGATCAAGAATCAGGGCAAATCAGGGCAAATCGAAGAAGATAAAATCAGTTGAAAAATCAGTTAAATCAAATCTCTACAAATCAATTGGATAAAGCCAAAAATTAACAGAAGAATCGTCAAAAATCAGAAAATCAAACGACATATCTTTTGGATAAACGGACGAAACGAAGTGCAGGGGTGATCTGCTCCCAGGTGTGGGGCCGCGGATCCGCGGCATTTCTGCTCCCAGTGTGGGGCCGCGGATCCGCAGCAAATGCCGCGGATCCGCGGGGTTGTTGCAAAGTTGGGGGAGCGTTTGCTCCCTCTATCTTCGTACTCCTCTACCCTCTGCATTTCTCCTACAAATACCTGCAATCTCAAAGGCAAATGAGAACGATTAAGCAGAGAAGGATCTTAAGCTAGTTTTTTAGTGTAGCTTTTTATTTTCATTTTATGTAATTTTTTTTTAAGCATAGGTTAGACTAAGATTCATATAAGTAAGAGAGTAAGATTTATGTTGAGAGTGAAATCGATGTAACCTCCTCCTTTCTTCCATCATTTCTGTAAGTAATAAAAAGGTAACTTTTTTATGTTTTTCTTTATTTTCATTTTCTTCTTCTTATTTCTACTCTTCCTCTTTCGGTTTTGATGATAGTCCAAGTGAGTCAAATAGCATCGGTATTGCCTTGCCTTAGCGAGTGTCATCGATAGCTCATGACGATGAATTCTTCTCTATGTTTGTATCATTTCATACTTGCTCGAAGAAGCCTTGATGATGTAATGTGAATTGGGACTGAGTTAATCTTATGAGTTATGCGCTGATCGCCTCCAGATCAAGGTAAACATGCAAGGATTCCAGGTAAGTCATCAACCAAAAAAAGGTAAGCATTTCTTTTAGGTTTTCTTTCTTTTCTTTTAATCTTTAATTTAGATCACCTCCATCACCAAATCTCTACTATTTTTCACTTTCTTTGTACATAATCACCATCTCCTTCTATCTATCACTTCCACAATTTAACATAACTTATTTTTCTTTTCTTTTAAAGAACAAGAGACGAACTTTAATCATTTTAAGTAACTTAAAAGAGAACTTAAAAAATGCTTTCATCGCTAATCCCTCCTTGTAGATCACGACCCGCATAGCCACTTACTATAGCGTAATATTGAGTACTTGCACTACCTATTATAAAGTGCTGAAATTCTGCATTTTCTGTTGCAAGTTCAAGCTAAATCAGATTTAGCGCTCCCCCAACTTTTGAAACAACCCCACGGATCTGCGGCTTTACTGCGGATCCACGCCGAAGATGTGGCCAAATGGCCATATCTTAGAAGCAGATCACCCCTGCGATTCGTTACTTCCGTTTATCCAAAAAGATATGTCGTTTGATTTTTTGACTTTGACGATTTTCTGTTGATTTTCGGCTATAACTAATTGATTTGCAGAGATCTGACTTAACTTATTTTTCAACTGGTTTTATCTTCTTTGATTTGCCCTGATTTGCCCTAATATTTGATCTGTTCTGGATGTGGTGATATCTTAATAGATCTTTAAGTTAACCGAATTGATTCACCAAAATCTGATTTTAACTGACTGGATTTGGGATCATCCTCAGCTAACCAAATAGATCCAGTTAAATCTGATTTTAACTGGTATTTATTTGGTTTAATCCTCTTTCTCTCCATGATTATCTTCTGCAAAATAGATATTTAAGATAAGAAAATTAGCAGATTTATTACACGATAAATGTAGGAGTGTAATGAAAAGAATGTAAAATATGTGTACGATCACACCCCCACACCTATCTTTTGCTCGTCCTCGAGCAAAACAACAAAACTAAACCAAAGATTATTAGATCACTTTCGTAGGTCATGCGATTGCACTGAGCATGTGCAACAAACAGTTAAACTTCTAGGTTCCCCCTAGAGGACGAGTTTTGTCTTGTGAGGATTTTCGATGGATTGCACCCACAAAATCCATAAAGAAAGAGAAACCAAGTGTTAGTATTTTGAAAACACAATTTGAAAGAGAAAAATATTTGAAGTATTATTGTAAGAATTAAGTAATCTATAAGTTATAGGAAAACCAAACTTGTCATTCCTAAGCTTAGTCTTTATTCAAAAACTTGTTATCAATCAAGATAAGGAGTCAAATTGTATTCCTCTTCTAGTCTATTATTTTACCCTAAGTTATATGCACATTTGTGACCGTGAAATTTTGACTTGAGGTTCTTTAACTCTAACTCTTATGTCTTTTATATATATATATATATATATATATATATATATATATATATATATATATATATATATATATATATATATATATATATATATATATATATTAATTTTTTTTGATATTATTTCTTAGTTCTATTAGTCTTTCTAATCTGCCCATGTAACGAGCCTTTAATCGGTTACTCCCAGACCAAACGGTCTTAGGGCGCCGGGTGAGAAAATACCCTAAGGACTTAAGAACTCGAGCAAATAAGGCCACAAAACTAAGAATTTTATTATATGAACCGCTTTTAGGCGTGAATACTCATGCTTTATAAGGCACAAATACCCAGCTTAATCAGAGGATTTTTGATATATTATATATACTTTTTCTTTTTTTCTTTTTTTAATATGGCATAAGAATCTTTGTTTTTTGAACCCTAAGTGTGAAAGTATATAAAGCATGCATATTTCATGAAGGTAAAAATCATGACTAAATTACTTTTCTAACTTTTCTTCCTAAACTTAGAAATCAAACAAATAATCCTATTTTGATCAAGTATAAGAAATCCTAATTATGATTCTCCTATTCCTTAAAATTAACTTAATTTCTTACAAGAATATATGTCAAAATATTGTTCTTTTTTCAAAAAGTTTTTTTAAAGAAAGGAAAATGTTAATTTTTATTTTAAATAAAAAGAAAACCTATGTTATGTTAGAACCCTCCCCCACACCTCTCTCATACATTGTCCTTAATGTATGAATGAATGCATAGGTGTATGAAAAAGAAGAAAGGGAAGGAAAATATTATCTTAAGGTGGTGGTTCTGGTGGTGGTCGGATTGGGTCAAACGTTGCTACCCAATCAAGATAATATGGTGGTTCACAGAACCCACCTTTATTGACCTCTTTTCTATTTACATATTTACAGTCCCCAATATGAATAAGATCATGAAAGATCCTACCATGAAACTTATTCCTTTTACATGACCAGTCAAGAAAAATCATCACGGAGTCATCATGGTCTATACCTATGTCCAACAAAAGAATGTGACAAAGTGGAATGGTTGACTTGGGCTCAAGAATGATAGGTTCAGGAATCAATACTAACCCAGGAAAATCAACTTTGGGTTCGAGAGTCAGTTTTGGTTCAAGAGTTGAGTCCAATCCAAGAATTGAAATTCACATTCTTTTCCCATCAATGGATGTGACTCTCCAAAATTAGTGATTCAATTTCTAGATTATGGATACGAGAATTAATGTTGGCTCGGGAAATTGGTCCAAATTGGATAAGAATATCGGAGTCAACATAGATTCGAAGATAGGAACTGAATCACAAATTTGAGAATCGGGTTCACATTCATAATCAAGTTCAATCTCATTAAAATGTAAACTTGCCAATTCGTCAATGGGTTGATATTGGTCAAGTTCAAGGTTTTGTGGTGAAATTGAATCTTGGTCAAAGTCTTCAAGATACAATGATTTTTGATTTTCATCAACATGACTAGAAGTGTCGGGAATAGTCAAAGATTGGGTAGGGAGAGTTTCTTTATTCCTATGCATATTTTTCAATCGACTAAGTCTTGCTTTTATTATATCGAGTGGATCACTTTGGAATTAAATCATTGATTTTATACTCTTTTCTAAGTCGGTATGTTCTTCTTTTTATAGGACTTAGAAAATAGAGTAAGGATCTCGAATTTGAAAATTTTTATGGATTTCGAGTCTTCTAGATTTTGAATTCGTCGCTCGAGCTCTTCTAAGGCTTCCATTCTCTTTTCCCAGTCAATTGATTCTTCTAAAGGTTGTTCTGGAAAGGAGTATATGAAGTTGGATGTTGATAAGGTGTTTACTATATGACTCGGTGGAGTTGTATCCCCACTGACTCTATGAAGAGTGGTGATGATTGTTCTAGTTTTGTTCATAATATTAGGACTGGAGCATATATTGATTCGGATAAGACCAATCCGGTATACTTAGTTGGTTAGAGTTATGAAATGCCGGGTTGGTAATATTTGAGTCAAAAGAGGTCGGGGTAAAGTATGGATTACTATATGCATTGGAATAATTATAATTGTAATCCATATCACAAAGATGTCCAAAAAAAATAAAAACAAGCAAACAAACAAACAAAAATCTAACCTAAGTTAGGGTAGACCTTAGACCTAGACGACTCCTAACTGGTTGACTGTCCACGAGGGTATATTACAGAATCTGACTACAAGTTAATCGGTCAGGTAGTGGCAAGACCAGTGAGAGGTATCCGTGCCTAAGCAACGGGCCTAATTATGCCAAACCACTATTCTTCGAGGTTTCGCCTCTCAATCCCCAACCTTAGACACCGAATTGGCAAGAGTCAAATTCTAATCAACTTCCCCCTTGGGTCAGTCTCCTATTGAGTCCGAGATGTCCCTAAGGCCAACGTCTACTCAGTTTTAAATTAGGCTTGGATTAGTGAGCGAGGAGATTGTTTGTGGGCTAGGGGAGGGCAATGACTTCCCTACCTTATCTTGTTTAAGGATGTGCCCTTAATCAAATTTGTGCAAGCGTACAAGTATATAGCAAAAAAGTAACACTCAAGCAATATTTCATACAAGAATGAACCTTTTACTAAATGATATGCACACATACCTTGGCTCAAACACTTTTCAACAGTAAATAGAAAATGTAACGAAATAGACAGAGGGTGAACCCCTAACTAGCCCTACCCCCACCACCATCTACCACCTCACAATCTCCTCCACCTCTAACACCCAAGTGTCGCTCTCTCTCCCCCTCTACCTCCCTCTCTCGCTGCCTTCTCCACATATCAGGCCACAACCTCTCTACCGTTCACCCTCTCTCCAGCCGTCCCTCTTTCCTCCTGCAGTCGTCGCCCCTTCACCCTCTCTCTCCCATCGCCCCTCCTCCTTCTCGCAGTCGCCGCCCCTATACACACACACTCGCGCCGTCCCTCCACCCTCTCGCAGCGACCACCACAACCTCCTCTCTCCCCTCCCCACGCCTGTCACCTCCTCCCCATGCCTGCAGTCGCCGCCGCCACCTCACCTCCCCCCGCCTGCCACTCCTCTTGCGCATGCAACTCGAACAGATCCACTTTCGAGTCTTCTCCAATTTTTCCAGATCGGATCCACATAAGCACTTACTACCACCCGATCCGCTTCAGCTAGTTGACCCAACCCGCTAGTTGATCCAGACCTGTTTGCAAAAAAAAAAGACCTGCTAACATTCCTGTTTTGTTTTTTGACCGTTTCTCAGCCATTCAAAGTCTGATTCGAGCCATTTTCGAAGCATTGAAATCGTGGGAGACTCTTCTCCGCATACTGCCGTTAAGAAGTATGTGAATCAAATCACATCAATAATTGCTGAGGACGAGGAGGTTCGTTTAGGAATACACAATTTTCAGGACTAATTTCATCTAGAGACACATGTACACCCCATTTTGTAGGCCCTTCAGCTTCTTGCACCACCACCGCAAGATAAGGACACTGAGGTCAAACGTGATCCTCAGTTTGTGAGTTTTCCTGATCACGACCATTTATTTGTAGGACATTGACAATTAATCTCTAGGATTTCATCACCTTACTGTTGTCCGCATATTTTATGCGATTGTGCCACTATTGATTCATTACGCTTGATATTGATTGTTAAAACTTTACCTGCATAACGTAGCTATTATATTTACTTTGTTTCAGATTGAAATTGCTTATCCTATACATGCTTTTTTTTGTTAAATTCATCCGTTAGCATTATTAGTTTAATCTTTTCTACCTAAAGATAATAGCTTATTAGGGAAGCATAGTTTTAGTAATTTTATCACTTATTTCCTATGACACGGACACGTTTCACATCATAAACAATAACAATATAAAGTTAGAGTCACATACAATAGCAAGAGAGTCAAACCGATATTGTTCCAGATCTCACATTTACACCAGATAACCTTATCACACAATAGATGCTTCATATATGTCATTGGGATATTCAGAAGTTATGCAAATGTAGAAACTTGAGCGTTATTTCACCCTGCTGGTTATGTTACTTGACAGCCAATCAAGGCCTTCATAGAGGCCCTCTCCTGAAGTGGCACATGCACTCTGGATATACCTACAAGATATGATGGAAAAATTCTCATTTCAATGTCGTAAAAAGTTTATAATCAAACTTCTTAAGTCCAGACACAGTAATGGTGGTCACACCTTGAAAGATTCAAACTCAGATATCTTTCCTGCTGAATGGTACATTTCTTATAAATTACAACCATTATTTGAATTCTCTACGGTTTATGTTTTTTGAATATTAGTTAAAAAGAAACGAGTTCAAATCTCAAAGTTATAAATAGAAGGGAAAAAAAATGCATTATCATTCTTCTTATTCATCTTTTTCTTCAAATTATGAGTTCAAAAATAGAACAGTGAAGTATTATCATTCTCCTCCTCCTTTACAGAAAAGCAATATGTTTTAAGTGTACATTGTATTTCTGGATTAACTTAACTCTACAATGTGCTTGCAGCTTAACACCATGGCCATGATGCACTGCTAGTAGAATTAGCATGAGAGAATGAAAGTAATTGTTCATGTTTGCATGCTACCTTAGCAGACGACAAGCACTAAACTGAATACTTACTGGTCATTACGTAAGATACAGATTTCAAAGACAACAAGCATCCATCCCATAGAGAGATCCTTCCTCAATATCAGAATAGAAGCAGCAATTGAAGCAAAAATGAACACTGATTTCTTGGATATGGTTCCAACGAATTCAGGGGAGGCACTTATTGCTCCAGGATTTCTTGGATATATTTCCATGGTTTTCATGCCCTGATCACAAACTCCATGGCTGTATTTTCACAGGGCATCAAGCCATAAACTGATTTATTTATAACTGTTTCTGAACTCATAGCAACAGTTACTCTTTTTGTTGGCCGATTTGACATGCACATGCACTATTGTTGTTGTTTACACATAAGCATTATTCTAAGATGTACTCATTAATTAAAACTGCAGTGATATAAATTGAAATCTTCCCAACCTTTTCAAGTTTTAGTGTTCAAAGATTGGTTTAGTTTTTGTTCTTCATCATCTAATTTTCCTTCATGAGGTTACTCTTGTAAATTGAGGAACCCAAAACCAAGAAAGGCATCAGCCATCTCTCTTATATGTACACATTAAGCATTCAATAGGAATTTTACAGAAAAGCCCCCATCTTTTTACTATTAAATGCTCCAAGCACATGGCATATGCCCTCAGTTTGTCACAAATGTATTTCACCTTCAACGTCCAAAGTGATTTTGTATAAGCTGGTCATTTGACCTCGCATTGCATTGTTTGAATAAGCTGCTCTAAGACTTAAACAAAATGACAATTAGTCTCATGTGCTTCGTTCTCTCATGAAAAACTATGAGGTTATAGATGTAGATGGTGGCTTAATTTATAACACTACAAGGTCATAGGAAATGGATGATGAAAAGTAAACTACATCCCGATCATGAAAACCACTTTTTCTCCCTATTTGGACTGTTACAAAACTTGCTTCATTCTCAATAACAGTGAGAGTTTGACTTTCGGTCAATCTTCTTATTTAAAACCTCCACTCTCATTTGTTTGACTTTTGGTCAACCTTCGTATTTAGGACTTCCACTCTCACTAGTTAGAAGACTTCGTCTATAGAATCTATGCAGAACTACACCTTTCTAATTTAAACCATGTACCGCTCATTAAAACCATTTTTCTCCCTATTTAGGCCCTTATAAGCTTTACTACATGCTCAGTCTAAATGAAAGTTTAACTTCCGATCAACTTTCTTATTTAGGACTTCTACTATCATTAGCTAATAGGCTTCATCTATAGAATCTATATAGATAAACTACTCCTAACTCATAAAACCCACTTTTTCTCCCCGTTTGGACACTTATAAGGCTTAGTTTCATTCTCAGTTAGGATGAAAGTTTGACTTTAGGTTAACCTTCTCATTTCGTAACTCCCCTAGCATAATAGGTTTCACCTATAGAGTCAACATAATATGATATCGGGTACTAAAAATAACTAGTCTTCCCTATTTCCCCCATTTTAACGATTACTAACATTTTAAATAAGCTGAAGTTTGATTTTCGGGTCAACTTTCTTTTTAACGACTTCCACTCCTAAAAAAAGGCTTCATCTATAAAATGTATGTAAACTACCTTGTAGGGGTGCTATCGGTGTGGATTATCCGCGGATATCCGCATCCGAATTCGCCTCCAATCCGGATATGGATATCATGTTTTCACATCATCAATATTTGTGTCTGTATCCGAAGGTTAGGTGCTGATACAGATATGACAAACACAATATCCGATCCGTGTCCGATCCAATATCCAAAAGTTGAGTGCTTGATAACGATATTCGTGTTGAAGAGACTATTCTTCAATAGAATGAAGCAATAGATTTTGATATTTTCGTTGGTGAAAAAGTAGTAGTGTAAAGTATCTGATTCTTGTAAGAGTAGCACGAGATATTTCGACATCAACTGTTATAGAAGCCGAATGACAATGAATACGATGGAAGCATTGACATGTACACAATAATATCACAGCATGTATCACATTTTATATTGTTATATATAAGATAAAAAGTAATATAAGTATATCTGTTTTGTTTATTTGTAACTGTATCTATTTTTACATATCTGATTAGTATCCTTATCCAATCCGCTAGTATCTGATCCGTATCCGATATCCAATTTTGACAGATACGAATATCATTTTTTATATCCGCCAATATCTGTACCCGTATCCGTATCCGAATGTTGGGTGCGGATACGGATATAGTAAAACAAATACCTGATCTATATCTGATCCGATGGCACCCCTACGACCTTGACTTCTTAAAACCACTTTTTCTCCTTGTTAGGGCCTATAATAAGCTTACTTCATTCCCAATCAGGCTGAAAACATGACTTTCATTAACCTTCATATTTCACCTCCCTTAGAATTAGATAATAGGTTAACCTTCACATAGCAAATAATTTTCCTTCCTAGTTCTTTTTGAATAAAATAATTTAAGCATATATGCTGTTAAAAGAAAGTTTAAGTTTTGGGCATAACAGTTTAATTTTCATTTGAATTGAAGATCCGACTCAGTTAGCTTATGATGATTACTATACTATTACTATATTTGCTTCTTTAGAAAAATGAAAGATTTTAGAAAATATTTTGACAAATATTTTCGAATGTCAGTCCGCTATGATCTGATCTGGCCTATCATGTGAATATTGGTAAACTCTCTTGTGTATTAGCCTTCAGGTTTCTGGATCTTCGGATCACTCTACTTAGCCGGCATTTTATTCTGGCATGTGGTAAGATTAATGCACCTTAGGTCTCCGGGGTACCCTATGTTTTGTCCCGTGTCACTGGGATTGTTTATGACCGTAGCGTATTGACTGATAAATGTATGAAAGATTCAAAAAAAGTTTGAATAATCAGTTCAATATACTTCTTACAATACTTTGATCCTTTTGATTTTGCCTGTGGAAATTTGGAAAATATTTTTGTTTATGCTAATGCTTATCTGATTTTCTATATTGACTATGCGGTGGTATCTTTGATTATCAACTCTGAACTTAATCTTTTGACATTATACAATTTCCATCATGTATCTTATTATCATGAAAAAACTCTATAGTTAAGTGTGCTTGACCGAGAGCAATTTCTGGATGGGTGACCTGTAGGAAGTCGTTCTCGCTTGGGGCCATGTGGGAAGTCGTTCTCGCTTGGGGTGTTACATTCCATATTCTTGAGTTTTTTCTTAGTTTTTTCAACTGTAATTAACAAGGTCATTGTAGTATAGTGATAAGTATTCACGCTTGTTTGGTCCCTGGCAACAACGATTTGTTATGCCCTAAAGATATAATATTTTACCACAGTTCCAATGCATAATCTATGTAGGATGATTCACTTTAACTTAGGGTATTACATACTCCCCCAGTTTAAGGTATGGTATTCTTTCCATACTAACACGTCACTAGTTGATGCGTGATTCTAGAAGTGGCCCCCATGGATTTTATAGGTGGCTACAAAGGATTCAAGAGGTGCCCCCCATCACATCTTGTGGCGTAGCACTTTGTTCTGTTAGCACTTAGCTCTACGTGACATTTAGTTCTGCACACTTTCATCGAGTGCTAACTCTGATACCATTATGTAATACCCCAAAGAGATAATATCTTTCTACGGTTCCTCTCTCAATAATGCTAACTAGATTAATGAGTAAGTTTATAAGACTTTATATACTACAGACATTTCTAATGCATATCCTATATAGGATTATTCACTTTAACTTTGAGTGTTAAATAAATGTAATACTATATCGGCCCTAAAAATTCTTACAACTCAAATATAATGATGTTTGACTATCGATCAACCTTCCTATTTAAGACTTCCACTCTTATCAGTAGCTGGTTTCAAATATCGAACGATTTCGATATATAACGACAATATCGTATCGGGTTTTGAAGTACCTGATACAATATTGGCCTATAATATCTGTAGGATCGATATTTTCAATATGGCTGATATTACTGATATTGATGGCCGATATTACCAAGATTGATATTAAAAACAATTGGTTGATACTGATACCTAAATTTTAAACCATGGTTAGTAGGTTCATCTATAGAATGTATGTAGGGAGCTGATCCTCTAAGAACGGTTCTCACGGATTTCTGTGAGAACTTTCACGTGGGTCGTCGGATCTGATAAATCAAATCAAATATAACTATATATATATAGTGAGTTGATCCCCTAAGAACGGTTCTCACGAACTCATGTGAGAACTTTCACGTGGGCCGTCGGATCTGATAGAGATCTAGTTATATTTGATTTGATTTATCAGATCCGACGACCCACGTGAAAGTTCTCACAGAAATCCGTGAGAACCGTTCTTAGAGGATCAGCTCCCATGTATGTATATTTACTCTCACCTTAATAAAACTATTTTTTTATTTCATACCTCCTGTAGCATTAGATAAGAGGTTTCACTTTCACCTATAGAGTCAATGTAATAAAATATCAGATCATTGAAGTAATTATTCCTCCCAGTTTTGCCCCTAATAATGCTTTACTAACAACTTAAATAAGCCGAAGTTTGATTTTCAATTAACCATCTTATTTAGGATTTTGACTCCCATTAGTTAGTAGGCTTCATCTACGAAATCTTTATAAAACTACTCCCGATTCATTAAAACCACTTTTTCTCCCTGTATGGGCTCTTATAAGGCTTATTTCATTTTTGCCAACCTTCTTATTTTCATATCTCCCCTAGCATTAGATAATATATTTCACCAATACAGTCAATGTAACACTATTATTAAGCTCATTAGAATAACTATTTCTCCTTGTTTAGGCTCTTACAATGCCTACAGCTCAAATAAGCTGAGGTTCAACTTTCAGTTAACCTTCTTATTTAGGAGTTCCATATAAAGTCATGTGTAGCATCACCATTGTTTTGTATTTAGCTTTTGCACTAGATCTAGCCATAGCAATCTACTTCTTACTTTCCATAACTCTAAATTATCTTTGAATAATAATTACATAATATCCACTAGTAAATATCCTATCATGAGGTGAACTGGAACATTCTGTGTTTGTATAACCCTCAACATGCACATGTCTATGACTTTGGTATACCAATTCTTATCCTAGAGTAGTTTTAAGATAACCTGAGATACAAATCACGTCCCAATGTCAGGGAGCATTAAGAAACTGACTAACCATAGATTCTGATTATAAGATATCGAGCATTAAATTAGTTCAACTTTTCTACTAATCTCCTAAATGGAGTTGGAAGATCAAGTTGCTCTCGTTTATCTGTTGCCAACTTTATATTAAACTCCATGAGAGTATCGATAGATTTGCATTTAAAATATCCAGTTTCACCAAACAAATAAAGAGTATTTCGTTTTAGATACTGTACCAAGATCAGGTAACTTTGTTTTTGTCTTTTTTCTTTTTGAAAGGAAGTTCAGGGAACTTTAATTGCTAAGCAATATCACATTTGTCTCAAATCCTTAGTCTGAAATTTAAACTAAGAAAAATTTCTACTACTGAATCTCCCACCAACCACTGCAGTCATTATTTTACATCATCACATAAACAATAAAAGGAATTCTCCCTGAGAAATGGATTATTCAGTCTTTTATCAACATGGAGTTGGAGATGACATACTAATCCAGACTTCTACTTAGAAATATATCTAGGAAGTTTCTCCATAAATACTTATTTCTGGTGATCACCATGAAGAAATGCATTTATGAAGAAATACATTTTTAATTTACAACTGATGTAAATCCCAACCATAGTAGAAGTCGCTAAGACAAGAGCTTAAACAAATGAAAGTTTAGCAACAATAGGGAGTCTCAAAATAATCAAAGACCATACACTTTATGTACCCTTTGAAAACTACATTATTTTGATGATGAGTAAATCAATCAATTTAGTACTAGTATTATTATTTAGTATTGTGTCTTAAAAGATAGGTTATGACACATTGGATTGAATGACCCTAAATGCGAAATAATATGGAAGTGATTGACATCAACTTAAGCTAGATCAAAGTTCAATTCGGCTACTCAAGAGCTCATGATAAAAAAAAGAGCAATATCATTGGACTTTCAACAACGAGAATTATTTGTCGATTCTTCTCTCGAATACATGAAATAGCTTCTGTTGAAGCAAATTCAGGATCCAGATGTAAGATTAAGGAAAGGGAATAGTAGTTCATTATGGATATCTCCTACCCGTCCTCAACCCCCTATTGTTGTTAGCGAGTAGGGTGGGATTACATCGCCTTCTTTATCCTCCATTTTTGCCAAGAGTATACTTTCATACCTTTTTGGATAGTATTGTAAAGTGATTGACGAAATATTTATACTGGCAATTAGGAAAATCTTATTTTAAATCTTTTATATCTGACATATATCTCTTAGATTTACTCTATAAAATCTTGCCATGCCTATTTCCTATTTATTCAGGTATTATTAGAATTTTCATATTTTTTGCTTTGGTTCTTCCAGGCAGAATTTCCTTCTTCCGTGTATAATTTTCTTCTTCCACGACTGTGCTTCCACACATAACAGCAATATAGATCTTGCATATTATATTCTTTACTGTACTTTATCTTATCCAAGTAAACCCTTGATCAAACAAAATGATTTGATCCTCGCATTTTTAGGCACCAAGTAGAAGGAATCTTGAAAATTCAAACTCTTTTTATTAGATTCAGCCTATGTGAAGACTCATGTGGGTTGTGCTTTTTCTTGTTTGACTTTGCACTAGGCAACAACTTGTGGTCTTTTCTAGCCCATAGAGCTTTCTTGTGGAAAGAAGAAGATATTTTGACTACTCTTCTATGCATCGCCTATTGCGGCTACATTTTTGAGCCTTACTCTATTTGGAAGGAGAAGCCGCTTCTTCTACAATTTGCAAACTACTGCACAACTGTTATTCTAGAAATTATGTCTGTTGGCTATAATTTCTCTAGTTGTATGGGCTCTAAAAAAACAGATTTTTTAGGGCGTTGATGAGGCCATCACACCGCTTAGGGGGCGATTAGATCAAGTCTACTTCAGGAAGCGGCGTGACACAATTTTTTGGCTTTAGCCCAGTTTTATTTTAGACTTGTTAAATATCATTTAGTTGTTGTAGTAAAAGCCCTTTCTTGTAAAGCCTATAAAAGGATCCCCTTGATTATTTCATTGAATTATTGAACAATTAAAAAAACCTTCCTCAAATATCTAGTTAAATTCTTGAGTTTATTAGCTCTTGAGTTTTTGGTGTGAAGCCCACGCAAAGGGTGAAAACCCAAAATTTTATCACGTTTTGAATTTCAAATTTTAGTTACGATTTAAAAGTGATTGCGATCCAGGTTGATTTACATCATTTGATATCAGAGCCTTGGTTTCAATCTCCCTCAAAAAAAACTTTCCTTATTTTCTCCTGTTCCAAACCCTAGATCTCCGATGCCTTCAAAAAAAACCCAAATAAAACCCCAGGCCCTCACGTCTTCTTCCTCTCTCCCTCATCTGTAACAAAATCCTCCCAACTCCCCATCCGCCATCTCTCGATATCGACTGCTTCTCCATCGCGACCCCTCGACACCCTCGCTGGGTGGGATCTCCACCAGCCTGCAGATCTACCCACCTCCCCCGCCGAAGATCTCCCAGTAAATATCTCCTACGCCGACTTCGTCAACCTCTCCTACCCTGATCCTTGCAATCCTCGCCCACAAAATTTTCCATCAACCTCGTCTTCATCAACATCTCCATCTTCAACTCTAACAAACCTCTATCACTTCGAAAATCTCCTCCAACAAGCCTCGTCGTCGATCTTCCTTACCACTGCGACTCACTGGGCCAACTTCGACAGAGCTTCCTCTCCTCTTCTGCCGTCGACAACCTCCTCAGAAGCAGATTAAAATCTACAAGCCTTGCCGCATCTGCTCCATATCATCCTCCGCCGCCGGCATCGCTTCCTCGTCACCGACATCATCCTCTCACTGCCATCTGGGTCCGCCTTCGTCTTCATTCCTTCGGCCCTAGCTATGAGCTCGAAGGAGGGAAGAAGTGAGCTCGAGTGGGTTTCTACTTAAGAGGATTAAGTGATTCGGGTCGGATCTATCACAAAGCACCCGAACCTGACCTGAATCCAAACCTCTATCTGCTCCAATCTGGGCAGATCAAGCCCGGTTCAGATCAGGTCTGGTTCAAATAGAATCCAGACCCGACCACGCCAAAGTTGACTAATATCTGGTTCAGACCAAGTCCGGTTCAAATATAATCCAAACCCAATTCAGTTTGGTTGCAGATCATATCTTCCAGGGCCGTTCAGGGTTTGTTTCAAGTCCAAATCGAGATGTTTTCAAGGCAGCGAATTCGTGACAACTAGTATTACGTGCCTACAGCAGTCACATGCAGGCTTGACCCTCGGCCGCCTCCCAGGTAACTTTGAATATTCTGTTCAGTTATTCCTGCTACTTAATTGAGATAGTTAGCTATTCTAATCTGTCGCAAGGTAGAATTTATTGACTGTTGCCCACTAAATAGTGAGTTGTGTGATTCTGACCCTGAGTGATAACTTGACTTGATATTAACTGTGCAACTAAAGTAGATTGAATTTTTGATCACTTGACTTAATCTGGAACTAACTGTGTTAGCACGTGCATTTGGTCACTGTCTCTACATTATATTTTCTTAATCACATGTTAATCTATATAGCTTAGAGTTGGTATTATTTATCATTGATCTAATTTCTTGCTCTGCATAACATATATCTCCTTTCAGGACAATTTGCATATAGAATCAGCTAGGAACTTGTACGCTTACTAGGAGTGGTAGAACTTTTTTCGTAGGAGAAACATCTGCACCAATGGACCCTACCATTCAGAATACACTTAACAAAATCATTGATAAGATAGAAAAGATAGAACAACAACTACAAGAAGTTAGAGACCAGGTTGATTTCAATTGTAGAGATCTAGTAACCTGACTTGATAGGTTAGAAACCAATCTAGGAGAGCCACGGAGGAGGAAAATTCTCAAAACGGCAGTAGGTTACCCAGGCGAGAGCGAGTTCAACCCCACAATACAGCTGACGTTGGTGCCCAGTCTATCAAGAGCGTTAAAGTCGATGCTCCTTCTTTCGACGAGCGCTTGGACCTCAGGTTTACATAGACTGGCAGTTGGCTATGGACCGCTATTTTCGTTGGCATGACATGTCTGAGTGTAGGAAAATTTGATTTGCGTGATGAAACTAACGAGACAAGCTGGACAATATTGAAAAAATCTTAAGAGGATGATGAGATACAGAAGGGAAGACCCAGTGGAGACTTGGGAAAGCATGAAAGAGAAGCTTATGTTAAAGTACGTTCTACTGTCATTCAGTCAGCAATTACTGGACAAATAGAATCGATGGAGACAGGGGACAAGTCAGCCACCGATTACATTGCTAAGTTTGAAGAATATTTGAATCGGTGCAGAACAATCGAGTTAGAGTCTCTCGAACAGACCTATCTAGGTTTAGGTTCGGCCTTAGGGATGATTATCGCCGAGAGCTCATCGCTCGAAGCATCACGACTCTAAAGCAGGCAATATCCACTAATCACTAATTTAGATGAGTCTAGAGGATCCTATTTTCACCGAACTGATTTTAGGGATAACTCTAAGACCGCCACTACTAGTAAGCCAAGCTTTAGCTGTTCTTTTCCTGCTCCAAGCAAACCTGCCTCCATTCTTCTAGCGTCAAACCAAAGGTTCTTCTAGTGCAAAGTCGGTCACCTCCGAGAAAACAATTAGTGAACTAACCAAGGTCAACCCATGAACTCAATGTTATAGGTGCCAAGAATATGAACACCTTGTCAGCCAGTGTCCGGAGTCAAACCAAAACCCTCTTCGTGGTAGTTCCCATTGAAGAAATAAAGAGGAGGAGGATGATGTAGAAGTGGTCATGCACTAACAAGATGATGACTCAGATACCTCTGTCGAAGAGTATGAATTCAGTGGCTACATTAGAACTGTGAAAGTGACAAACCTAACTCCTACTGTAGGCCGAGCCTAATTGGGGGTAGTTAGGTGCACCTTAGCCCAGCCTGAGCCATTCAACATTAGAGAAGAACTGCCATATTTCAAACTTGCACAAAAATTAAGAATAAGAGTTGCAAGGTGATAGTGGATAGTGATAATTGCAACAACGCTGTTGCGTCGAAGTTAATCACCACCTTGAGGATGAAACCGGTGAAGCATTCAAACTCCTACAAGGTCATTGAATCACTACATCCATAGATGTTCAGGAGAGATGTCAAATTCCCATCCAATTGCCACGTACACAGATAATGTGTGATGTGACATACTCCCTATGGATGTTAGTCATATTATTTTGAGACGACTATGATTGTTCGACTTAGATGTGACCATATATAGAGGAACCAACCAATGCTCGTTCGTCCGTAATGGCAAAAGGGTGAAGTTAATGCCGAATCAACCGAAACCACTAACCAAACAAAGAAAGAAAGGTTGACAAAGGTAAAGAAAAAATGAATGCTCTAACTCTAGGAAAGAAGAGTGATAAGGGAAAAGGTAAGATGATAATGAATTTGATTAGTCACGATCAAATTAAAAAGAGCTTGAATGATGATTCTACTTGTTATACACTTGTGGCTCGAGAGACTAAGCGAAATATCGAGGTGCAGATCCCTGGGCACATTAAACCAATCTGTAACACCCCGCTCCCGAATTACGTACTTAGTTGCGTATTCAGATTTTTCGATCGTATTTTTCGATTTACTTCCTGTATTTGTTTTGTATTATGAATTATTTTCATGATTATTTTTTCTTAGATCTGGATTCGTGGACTCGGAGTCAGCCCTAGTCTGAACCGAGGACCTAATCCTAGTGTATTACTTGATTTGGTCTTTCTGATATTCAGATTTGACCAATTTCAGTTTTAAACATTATTTTTTAATATTTTAGATTTTCTATGATTTTTTAAAATTTTCCTGAATTAAATTAGAATTCTTCAAAACCGTGTCGACTAGTGCCGCTGATCGATTCTCGGATTTTTAATTTACAAACAGAGTTGAAATTCTAAAAACGGCTTTCCTACAACTTCTTAAAATCACATTTTCTATCTAAATACTTTTTCTGACATTTTTCTGAATTTATCAAAATTTCATTGAATTTGGTATCAGCCAGTATCACTGGGTGATTCCAGGAATCTTAATTTATAATTGGAATCAAATTTCTGAATTCCGCTTTCATATTACTTCTTAAAATTATATTTTCTCCTTTCATGCATTTTCTTAGATTTTCAGAATTTATCAAAATCCGGCCGACCCGGTTTAGACCGGTATCGACGATGGACTTTAGAATTTTTATTTTGAAAATGAAATTGAATCTCTGAAAATCGATTTCTTCAAACATCTTAAAATAATATTTATTATTTTTGAGAATTTTTGAGAAGCTTTCTGAGTTACTTCATTTTTCAGGTTTTTCTGGAGTTTTCGGTGTTTTCCCTAGATACCGGAATTTATCCAGATATCATATTTATATTCTTCTCGATTTCTCTCTGCTGAGACGCGAGTCTCACCAGACTTAGATCTGACCTTTAATGCGAAGATTTACATTCTTTTTGCATTTAATGCACTTCAGATCAACTCTAATCAAGTCATTATGACTTTATATCTTTCCTGTCTAACGCGACTCTCGCGTTTTGCTCCTGGACGCAGATCTCGTCCCCGCGTCTAGCTTTGTTTTGCCTAGACGCGGATTTGCTCTAATGGAGACGCAAGTCCCATTGGATGAAAGGCATGGCAATGGCAATATTGTAAATATCATATTCCCTTATATAAACCCCCACTTTTCTCTCTCTCTTTCATTATTCTTTCTTTCCTTCTTCATCTCCAATAGCAAACGAAACAGCACCCAACAGCACCTTGCCCTTTGATTGCTGCCACCCTCTCCATCTCCATCACCACCCACTTCTCCACCAACTCTTCTGTCATTCTCTCCTCCATCTCCTCCACCATTCCAACTACCACAACACCATCTTCACCACCTTTTTCTTCTTCCTTTTTTACCAAATAACCCATTACCTCCAAAGCTTCACCACCATATCCACCACCACCTACACCACCTTGGCCACCACCAACTACGATATCTTCCTCCCCTCGGAGAGCTCTTTCTAACGAGCTATACCTTCGCTCTCTGAAACCCCTTTTGCAAAACACCAATTTTCTTTTTTTTAACTACACTTGCACCCCTCACATATTTCTTTGGCCACCTTTCCTGCCAACTCCGGCCAACTCCGGTCGCCGTCGGCGACCGCCGGCTATGGCTGACCATCCCCCCTTCCCTTCTTCTTTCTTTTCTTTCCTTTCCTTCTTTCTTTTCTTCCCTTCTTTCTTTCTTTCCTTCTCTTTTCTTTCCTTCTTTCATTCTTCCTTTTTTAATTCCTTCCCTGTGTCTCTTCTCCCTCATTCCCTGTGTCTCCCTTTTATTTTCTGGTCTCTCTTTCTCTTGTTGAGTGATTACTAGACGCGGATTTTACCCACTGCGTCCAAGTAATTATTTAATGCGATCTTCGCGTTCTTGACATTTGTATAACGCGATCCTCGCGTTCTTGTGTTAACGTGACGCGGAGCTCATGTTCGCGTCTGCTTTTCTCGTGTCCTGGCTTAAACGCGGATCTTGAACCCCGCGTTTGTGTCATATACGCGACGCGACTCCCGCGTCTGCGACGTCCGCGTCTTCATTCTCTCTCCTCCTTTTTATTGGAACGCGTTTACTCGTTGGTTTCCTGGATTCCGGAGATCGGAGATTTTACAGTATTTTTCCAGATTTAGGCGAGTGTTCCCGTTTTCCTTTTGACTTCCTGTTTCATCAGGTCGACTTGTATTATTCACGATTTGTGTTGTTTAGAACTGACACTTTCTGCAGGTACACTTACCTTCGGGCCTAACCTCTAGGTACAATCCTTTGAGGCTTAAAGTCCTCTGGACTTTCTGTATGCTACGTCTGGTAGGCGGACCTAGCGTCAACACTTTACTGCTTACTCCGTCCGAGTGTTGTTGCTGCCCCGTGAGCATAGCTTCCCTGTGAGTGGTAGTATGGCGTTCATACGCTCACTGCGACACGTGTGACTAGCTACGCTGCGAGCGGTAACCACGCTGAGCGTGATAGCATTTAATGTTGTACATTAGCTTCGCTCCAGCTTGCTCAGCTCTGCTTAATTGTGCTCAGCTATTACTTTATCACTTGCCAAGTACATGCTTGATATGTTAACACTTGACATGCTATTACTTGATACCTATCATCTACATGCTAATACTTGATACCTGTTTATATCACTCGACAACTGATGTGTCATCACCTGACACCCGACTTGCTCCTCGTTATGTCATGACTTATCACCTGCCTCCCATCATATTAATGCTTGACCTATGATTATCACATTTACGGGAATGTTGTACTTGTTATCCTGTATTATGTATACAGTGACCTGAGTTTATAGCACTCATGTACTCCTGAATTCCTGATCATGTCCTGATCCTGCTATTCCCGTAAATTGCTAATTACATATTAAATTATAATGAGACAACTTGCACCCGATTTGTTGGAAACTGATGGGTCCTGAATAATCATGTTTATGGTGGTCTTATAGAGTCACGCGTAGCCACATACTTGAGGGATCACCTGGCGGCCACCGGGGATTCCGTGGGTGAGCTAGCACCCCTACTCCTATTTATTCCTGCCAGGTATGCACACGCCCTAGGCCTATTTCTATGGGATCTGCGATACTCTATTCCTGTTCGGGCGTAAATAAGTCCCGGTACCTAGTGGTACGTTCCGGCTCAGCACCGGAACTCCTGGACTGTTGTCCCGGGCATGTACGGGGCCCATCCGAAACATGATTCGTCGAATTTCATCAGTTTCCAAATAACTTAATTTATAAGTTGTAAATGAAAGTATGTGAAATGGGACGCATACTGAAGCCCACAACTTAGACGGCTCCAACTAAAATAAGATGCTAATATACAATTTGTTGTGTTGTTTTGTAACTCGGATTGTATACGCTTGGATTACGGTGACATGTGATAAAGGTATATAAATGAGGGTTTCCTTTTTTGGATTATTCCTTCGATGTACTAGTCTCATGAAGCCGTGACTTAAGCTTATGCAATCAATTTTACTCGTAATCAGATTTATTCGGTTTTATTCGGTTTTATCAGTTTTATGTTAGTTTAGGAGATATCAGGTGTTGCATTGTCAACCTTATTTATCGCCTCGTTACCTGCTCTTATCATCTTATATCATACATGTTCCCGGCTTGATATTGAATTACTGTCTCTCTACTTGTTCCTGCATGCTGGTACTCACGTCACGGTTTTTAATGCATATTTATGACTTGAATTTATCGATACACATGTGCTTATCTCAGCACGCCATCTGGCTTTCGCATCACCACTCGCCGGGGAGTTCTGACTCCTCTAGATCCTCATGTTCAGGTTTTGGAGCTTGGAGAGTGTGAATTCTCCCAGTTGCTGATCAGAGTGGCACAGCTGAAGCGTGGATCCCCAGCAGACCGTTCAGAGCCCCATCCTTCCAGGCCCCCAGCTCGGCTCTAGAGTTTTCTTGTTATGACTTTGAGTCTCCATTTGTACTGTTCATACTGTACATCTTTTTGTATTCTCGTAATTGCGCATATCAGTGATGTAATATTCATATAATATTGTGTCACATCTGATGATAACTTTGTAATTATACTCATATATTGTAATGTATAATGCACCACGTGCTTCCGTACTCTGATTCTTACCTGTACTGATGCTTAGCGTATATACGTGAGGGTATTTCCGACCTGCGTATATATATCGCAGTGACGTCTCCGTACCCGCCGGATCGGGGCGTTATAGGGTGGTATCAGAGCCTAGGCTCTCGCATCCTCAGTACGTCCAGACGGCAAATTAATGGTAAAGAAATTTGCAACTGGAATACATGAGTTCTGGCTATACAGTCCAACAGAGTTATCTATTTTTTTCTTGATCATCCTTCCTTTGATTCCTAATCCCTTCCATCTTTCTACTGTTTTGATTTTTCGTAGCCTTTATACCAATTTAAGATATGGAGATACTAGAGAGGTAGCGGCTGGTTCTGAATGAAGAATTATATGATCTCTTCGGCCAACTATATGATTCTCGGTATTCTTAGAATTGATCCACGATCGGGTTATCTTTTAGAAGTTGGTATTCGAATACCTCTACGACTATTCCATATTCTCGGCTATATCTTTCAGAGCGATCGATGCCTGGTATTCGAAATTCTCAATTACCGATCTTCTTTATTATGCTCAGTACTATCAGGGTTTTCTTTATCTTCAGTATTCTGGCTTATTCTCGGAGAGCTATCAAGTATGCAGTACAGCTGAAATTCTATTGCAAAATAGTATTACCAGGTCATATTATTCAGCATGGTTCGAAGATTTATACACCAGGAAATGCAGAAGATATCTTTATTTCGATTATTGTGCAGTCAACTTGGGAGCCCTACCTATAGTGATTCATATCTTGATTGGTATAATTCTATTTTTGTCCTCTTTGTGTCCATTTTACCCCTTATCGAAATTGTGAGGACGCAATTTTTTGTAAGGTGGATGGAATGTAACACCCCCCTCCCGGAATACGTACTTAGTTGCGTATTCAGATTTTTCGATATCGTATTTTTCGATTTACTTCCTATATTTGTTTTGTATTATGAATTATTTCCATGATTATTTTTCCTAGGATCAGGATTCGTGGACTCGGAGTCAGCCCTAGTCTGAACTGAGGACCCGATCCTAGTGTATTACTTGATTTGTTTTTCTACTATTCAGATTTGATCAATTTCAATTTTAAACATTATTTTCTAATATTTTAGATTTTCTATGATTTTTGAAATTTTTCTGAATTAAATTGGAATTCTTCAAAACCGGTGTCGACCAGTGCCGCTGACCGATTCTCGGATTTTTAATTTACAAACGGAGTTAAAATTCTAAAAACAGTTTTCCTATAACTTCTTAAAATCACATTTCTATCTAAATACTTTTTCTGACATTTTTCTGAATTTATCAAAATTTCACTGGATTTCATATCGGCCAGTATCGCTGGGTGATTCCAGGAATTTTAGTTTACAATTGGAATCAAATTTCTGGATTTCGCTTTCATATTACTTCTTAAAATTATATTTTCTCCTTTCATGCATTTTCTTAGATTTTTCAAAATTTATCAAAATTCGGCCGACCCGGTGTAGACCGGCATCGACGGTGGACTTTAGGATTTTTATTTTGAAAATGAGATTGAATCTCTGAAAACCGATTTCTCCAAACATCTTAAAATATTATTTTTGAGAATTTTTAGAAGCTTTCCGAGTTACTTCATTTTTCAGGCTTTTCCGGAGTTTTCGGCGTTTTTCCCAGATACCGGAATTTATCCAGATATCATATTTATATTCTTCTCGATTTCTCTCTCTCCGCTCAGACGCGAGTCTCACCAGACTCAGATCTGACCTTTAATGCGAAGATTCGCATTCTTTCTGCATTTAATGCACTAAAGATCAACTCCAATCAAGTCATTATGATTTTTTGTCTTTCTTGTCTAACGCGACTCTCGCGTTTTGCTCCTGAACGCAGATCTCGTCCCCGCTTCTAGCTTTGTTTTGCCTAGACGCGGATTTGCTCTAATGGAGACGCAAGTCCCATTGGATGAAAGGCATGGCAATGGCAATATTGTAAATATCATATTCCCTTATATAAACCCCCACTTTTCTTTCTCTCTCTTTCATTATTCTTTCTTTCCTTCTTCATCTCCAACAGCAAACGAAACAGTACCCAACAGCACCTTGCCGTTTGATTGCCGCCACCCTCTCCATCTCCATCACCACCCACTTCTCCACCAACTCTTCAACCATTCTCTCCTCCATCTCCTCCACCATTCCAACAACCACAACACCATCTTCACCACCTTTCTCTTCTTTCCTTTTTCACCAAACAACCCATTACCTCCAAAGCTTCACCACCATATCCACTACCACCTACACCACCTTGGCCACCACCAACTACGTCATCTTCCTCCCCTCGGAGAGCTCTTTCTAACGAGGTATAGCTTCACTCTCCGAAACCCCTTTTGTAAAACACCAATTTTCTTTTTTTTTAACTACACTTGCACCCCCCACATATTGCTTTGGCCACCTTTCCGGCCAACTCCGGCGACCGCCGGCGACCGCGGCCATGGCCGACCATCCTCCCCCCTTCCCTTCTTCTTTCTTTTCTTTCATTCCTTCTTTCTTTTCTTCCCTTCTTTCTTTCTTTCTTTCCTTCTCTTTTCTTTCCTTCTTTCTTTCTTCCTTTCTTTTAATTCCTTCCCTGCGTCTCTTCTCCCTCATTCCCTGCGTCTCCCTTTTATTTTCATGTCTCTCTCTTTCTCTTGTTGAGTGATTACTAGACGCAAATTTTACCCCTGCGTCCAAGTAATTATTTAACGCGGTCTTCGCGTTCTTGATATTTGTATAACGCGATCCTCGCGTTCTTGTGTTAACGTGACGTGGAGCTCATGTTCGCGTCTGCTTCTTCTCGTGTCCCGGCTTAAACGCGGATCTCGAACCCCGCGTTTGTGTCATGTACGCGACGCGACTCCCGCGTCTGCGACTCCTGCGTCTTCATTCTCTCTCATCCTTTTTATTCGAACGCGTTTACGCGTTGGTTTCCTGGATTTCGAAGATCGGAAATTTCACAGTATTTTTTCAGATTTAGGCGAGTGTTCTCGCTTTTCTTTTGACTTCCCGTTTCATCAGGTCGACTTGTATTATTCACGATTTATGCTGTTTGGAACTGACACTTTCTGCAGGTACCCTTGTCTTCGAGTCTAACCTCTGGGTACAATCCTTTGAGGTTTAAAGTCCTCTGGACTTTCTGTATGCTACGCCTAGTAGGCGGACCTAGCGTCAACACTTTACTGCTTACTCCGTCCGAGTGTAGTTGCCCCGTGAGCATGGCTTCCCCGTGAGTGGTAGTATGGCGTTCAAACTCTTACTGCGACACGTGTATCTAGCTACGCTGAAAGCGGTAACCACGCCGAGAGTGATAGCATTTAGTGTTGTACATTAGCTTCGCTCCAGCTTGCTCAGCTCTGCTTAATTGTGCTCAGCTATTACTTTATCAATTGCCAAGTACATGCTCGATATGTTAACACTTGACATGTTATTACTTGATACCTATCATCTACATGCTAATACTTGACACCTATTTATATCACTCGACAACTGATGTGTCATCACCTGACACCCGACTTGCTCCTCGTTATGTCATGACTTATCACCTGCCTCCCATCATATTAATGCTTGACCTGTGATTATCACATTTACGGGAATGTTGTACTTGTTATCCTGTATTATGTATACAGTGACCTGAGTCCATAGCACTCATGTACTCTTGAATTCCTGATCATATCCTGATCCTGCTATTCCCGTAAATTGCTAATTACATATTAAATTATAATAAGACAACTTGCACCCGGTTTGGGGGAAACTGATGGGTCCTGAATAATCATGTTTATGGTGGTCTTATCGAGTCACGCGTGGCCACATACTTGAGGGATCACCTGGCGGCCACCGGGGATTCCGTGGGGTGTGCTGACACCCCTACTCTTGTTTATTCCTGCCGGGTATGCACACGCCCTAGGCCTATTTCTATGAGATCTGCGATACTCTATTCCTGTTCGGACGTAAATAAGTCTCGATACCTAGCGGTACGTTCCGGCTCAGCACCGGATACTCCTGGACCGTTGTCCCGGGCATGTATGGGGCCCATCCGAAACATGATTCGTCGAATTTCATTAGTTTCCAAATAACTTGCTCTATAAGTTGTAAGTGGAAGTATGTGGAATGAGACGCATACTGAAGCCCACAACTTAGACGGCTCCAACTAAAATAAGATGCTAATATACAATTTGTTGTGTTATTTTATAACTCGGATTGTATGCGCTTGGATTACGGTGACATGTGATAAAGGTATATAAACGAGGGTTTCCTTTTTTGGATTATTCCTTCGATGTACTAGTCTCATGAAGCCGTGACTTAAGCTTATGCAATCGGTTTTACTCATAATCAGATTTTTTCTGTTTTATTCGGTTTTATCGGTTTTATATTAGTTTAGGAGATATCAGGTGTTGCATTGTCTACCTTATTTATCGCCTCGTTACCTGCTCTTATCATCTTATATCATACATGTTCCCGGCTTGATATCGAATTATTGTCTCTACTTGCTCCTGCATGCTAGTACTCACGTCATGGTTTTTAATACATATTTATGACTTAGATTTATCGATACACATGTGCTTATCTCAGAACGCCATCTGGCTTTCGCATCACCACTCGCCGGGGAGTTCTAACTCCTCTGAATCCTTATGTCCAGGTTTTGGAGCTTGGAGAGTGTTGATCTCCCAGTTGCTGATCAGAGTGGCGCAGCTGAAGCGTGGATTCCCAGCAGACCGTCCAGATCTCCATCCTTCCAGGCCCCCCAGCTCGGCTCTAGAGTTTTCCTATTATGACTCTGAGTCTCCATTTGTACTGTTCATACTTGTACATCTCTTTGTATTCTCGCAATTGCGCATATCAGTGATGTAATATTCATGTAATATTGTGTCACATCTGATGATACTTTATAATTGTACTCATATGTTGGAATGTATAATGCACCACATGCTTCCGTACTCTGATTCTTGCATGTACTGATGCTTAGCGTATATACGTGAGGGTATTTCCGACCTGCGTATATACGTCGCAGTGACGTCTCCGTACCCGCTGAATCGGGGCGTTACACAATCCTGAAAGAGTTTTTCAAAATTCTCTCCCTAGATCTGCCAGGTAAGTTGCCTCCCATGTGAGACATTCAACATGCTATTGACTTAGTCTCAGGAGCAACTTTGCCAAATCTGCCCCACTACAGAATGAACCCTACGGAACATACAGAGTTACAACGGCAGATAGAAGAGTTACTTGATTCATCAAAGAAAGTTTGAATCCGTGTGCAGTTTCTGCACTTTTGGCGCCGAAGAAGGTGACACATGACATATGTATGTGGATAATCTCACAATCAACAAGATCACAGTAAAGTATCGTTTCCCCATTCCCCGTCTTGATGATATGCTGGATCTGATGTCAGGTGCCACAATCTTCTCCAAAATTGATCTTAAGAGTGGGTACCACCAGATTAGAATCTGACTAGGGGACGAATGAAAAACTGCATTTAAAACTAAGACTAGCCTATATGAATGGTTGGTTATACCCTTTGGACTGTCCAATGTTCCTAGCACCTTCATGAGAGTGATGACTCAATTATTTCGGCCATATATCGGTAAATTCGTAGTGGTATATTTTGATGATACACTGATTTACAACCGAACTCAGGAGTAACACGTGAGCCATCTGAGGCAAGTCCTTCGCACGCTCCAAACTGAGAAGTTTATGCAAACCCAAAGAAGTGTGCTTTTTGTATTGACAGAGTTGTCTTCTTAGGGTTTGTGGTTTCATCCGAGAGAATTTTCGCGAACCCTGAGAAGGTGAAAGCAATCACTGAGTGGCCACAACCCCGAACGATTAGGAAAGTCAAGAGTTTTTACGGGTTAGTCACTTTCTACCATCGGTTTATAAAAAACTTTAGTGCTATTATGGCACCTATAATTGACTGTCTGAATAACGAGGGATTCTAGTGGACTCCTGCCTCCACGAAGGCTTTTGCAAATATTAAGAGGAGGATAACTGATCTCCTGTTATGTGTCTTCTTGACTTTTCAAAGGCGTTTGAAGTAACATGTAACGCATCGAGACTGACAATAGGTGGTGTGCTGAGTCAGGAGATTCATCGCATTGCTTATTTCAGTGAAAAATTAAATGACGCCCGATAGCGATACTCCACGTACGACAGGGAATTTCATGCGGTTGTGCAGGCGCTATTGGAGACATTTTCTGTAACCGCAGGAGTTTGTGCTGTATTCGGATCATGAAGCACTAAAGTACCTCAACTCCTAAAAGAGGCTAAATGCAAGACACAGCAAATGGGTGGAGTTCCTCCAGGACTACACATTTGTTCTCAAACACATGGTGAAGTTGAGAATAAGGTCGTTGATGCGCTCAACCGATGTGTAATAATTTTGGTAGCTATAAGTGTAGAAGTGATTGGGTTCGAGAGATTGAGGGAGGAGTATGACTCATGCCCGGACTTTGGGAAAATTTACATCACATTACGGGACAGTTCTGTTCGTGAAATGGACGGCTTTCTGTTACGAGATGGTTATCTATTCAGATTCAGGAAGCTATGTATTCCCCGCACGTCCCTCAGGGAGTTCTCTCTAGGAAAATACATGCTGGAGGTCTGATTAGGCATTTCGGTCAGAACAAGAAATTGAGGCTGTTGAACACCGATTCTACTGGCCGAGCTTGAAGAAAGATGTCGTTAGGATCATTGGTCAGTGTCACACGTGTCAACTGGCCAAGCAACAAAAGCAGATTGTCAGACCTTACACTCCTCTCCCTGTGCCAAATTGTCCTTGGCAAGACGTGAGCCTAGATTTTATACTAACCTAAAATTCAGAAAAGGCATGACTCCATCCTAGTAGTGGTTGACCGAATCTCCAAAATGGCTCACTTCATCCCATGCTCCAAAACCTCCGATGTGTCTCGAGTAGCTGTCTTGTTCTTTGATAATGTCGTCAGTTGCATGGGTTGCCTAAAACTATGGTGTCTGACAGGGACGTTAAGTTTGTTAGCTACTTCTGGCAAACACTTTGGCACAAAATGGACACCAAACTGAAAGTTTTAACAGCTTTTCATCCACAAATGGATAGCCAAACTGAGGTGGTAAACAGAACTCTAGGCAATCTCCTTAGGTGTCTCATTGGGAAAATTTTGAAAAATTGAGATCTCATTTTTCTTATGGCCAAATTTACATACAATGATTCTGTCAATAGGACCAAAGGTCTTAGTCCTTTTGAAATGTAATTGGCTTTAAATATAAACAACCAGTTGATTTAATTCTCATGGCTCATCATCATTCTAGGATATCAGACTCTGCATCAGCATTTGCATTCATATACGTGCACTACATAAGAAGATAGAGAGAAATAATGAAAAATAATGCTGATTATAAAGCTTCAGCCGATTTACATCGCAGATTAAGGACATTTAATGTCAGTGATTATGTGATAATGAGCATGAGACCCGAGCTGTTTTCTTCGAAAGCTGTTAAAAAATTATATGCGTGAAGTGCAGGGCCATTCCAAATCCTCAAGAAAATCAATTCAAATGCTTATGTGGTAGATCTCCCACCAGACTTTAGATCAGTTGCACTTTTAATGATGAGGGCTTGGTTCCATATAGAGGTATCTTTGATACCCCTTCTGATCCATTCGTGGATAAGCCTATCCCCTTCTTTCTGAGAGCCTCCACCACCTCAACTTCCTTCTAAATTATCCCATGCAAAAGAAAACATAGATTCTATTTTGAATGATCAGATTGTCTCTACTAGAGACGAAGGGACGCGACGCATCTCATTAAGTGACCTGATTCAGAAAATTCTTGGATTATCGAGAAGGACTTCCAACAACTTGATCGCAACCTACTGGAGCGCTATCAGAGTCAGCAGCAGCTTCCCGCCACACACTCGACAGGGTCGAGTTCTTCCCACCTGGAGAGATTAATGAGGACATCACACCGCTTAGGGGGCGATTCGATCGAGTCTATTTTAAGAAGCAGCATAACGCAATTCTTTGGCTTTAACCTAGTTTTATTTTAGACTTGTTTTATGTAATTTAGTAGTTGTAGAAGATGTACATTTGTGGGCGTTTAGTACCATAACAGTTATTTCCTAAAAGCCCCTTCTTGTAAAGCCTATAAAACGGCCCCCTTGATTATTTCATTGGATTATTGGATGATTAAAAAATCTTCCTCAAATATCCAGTTCAATTCTTGAGTTTATTAGCTCTCGAGTTTTGGATGTGAAGCTCGTGCAAGGGGTGGAAACCAAAATTCTACCATGCTTTGAATTTCAAATTTTAGTTACGATTTGAAGGTGATTGTGATCCAGGCTAATTTACATCAGGCGTTGTTTATGAAACCCTAGAGAACCCATTAAACACCAAAAATTGAAGTGATCCAGGGATTAAATTAAAATTCTCTAGCATTCAAATTCATTTTTCATAGAAATAATCCTTTAAGTGAAACATTATTCCTCATTTAAGTAATTCCAATTTAGTTCTAAAATCCTCTTCAGGTGTCAATCATTGTGCCAATAAATTCTACTTCATCAAAATCACTCTAGAGCCTCAAGTTTGTACTTATATATTTTGAGTGTTTGAGCTAAATCTTTTTCTCAATCTTGTTTAAGGGAACAATAATTATTTATCTTGTTGTGAGATCCTTTTCAGTTGGAAGGGAGGGAGTCATGTTGGGTGAAGAGAGTTGGCAAACTTAAGGAATTAGCTTCGAGTGGAAGCTTGATTAGTGGAGTTTTAATCGAGGCCCCAAGGTGATGGATGTAGGGGGTTGCCCGAACCATCTAGACGTGTTTGCTCGTTGGATCTTCTGCTCTTAAATCTCTTATTTTACTTACTGGTTGCAGGTTTATCTATCTGCATTTTCAGTTTAAAGCAGTACACAATCACTGGTAGCTTCTTCCAAAATATTTACATTTGTGCTTCCACTGTTTTTAGGTTCTTCCACAACAGTGTTTGAATTATCCCAGGAGAATTTGGGTAATACTTCATAAATCCTGCACAACCTGTCTAGGGTGTCACAACCTTTTGCAACCAAACCAACTTTCACCTTATCAGGTGATCCATCTAGATATCCTTTAGCTGTGTGCACCGAACGACATCCAACCCATTGACTCCCTAGAAGTTCCCATGTATCAGACTGATATAAGGCAAGCATATCATCATCCATTGCATCTTTCCATCCAGAATTAGACAATACTTCTCAAACATTCATATGTATAGAAATGGAGTCCACAG
Organism: Agave tequilana; assembly: GCA_038442645.1. Taxonomy (NCBI): domain Eukaryota; kingdom Viridiplantae; phylum Streptophyta; class Magnoliopsida; order Asparagales; family Asparagaceae; genus Agave; species Agave tequilana. Next base: position 8,213 of record JAVJIF010025773.1, on the reverse strand, counting down.
ATGTGTGATGGAATCATGGAAGCGCAATGTAAGTAGATATATTATCATAAGAAACAAAATTATAAATTGGATGAGAAGAACAAACTCGTCTATCATTTTGAAGTGCAATAAGCTTGGATCTGCTTGGCCAATAGGATCCAGAGATAAAGAATTAACTGGCAAAATACCTGACTTCACATTCTAAATGTTTTTGGTTAACCATGGGATTGTTTTGATGAACAAAACAAACAAATCCAAAAATATGAGGGGAAATAAACTGGGGTTCACCAGAAACAAAATAGAATATGATGTACGACTCTTCAGATTAGACGAAGGCATGCTATTTATCAGAAAACAAAGGATAACACAAGCATCCCCCTAAAAGGATTTTATGACATTCATTTCAAATATCAAGGCTCAAGTGATTCCTAAATATGTCTTCTTTTTTGTTTCAACAATCCCTTTCAATTATGGAGTGTAAGAAAAAGATGATTGATGTACAATGTGATAAGCACTCGTAAAATCATTGAAAGAATGAAAGAAATACTCTTTGTACGTCAGTTTGAAGAATTTTAACAGACAAATTAAACCATGTTTCTATCTCTGCCAAAAAAACACGAAAATAGAGAATTAATTCAAAAGTTTTGTCATTAAAAAGAAACATGTAACTCTTGAAAGATCACCCACAAAGGTTATAAAATATTTGACAACCAATTTCGAAGTTACACGAGAAGCACCCCAAAATTTGAAAGGATTAACATAAAAGGACCTGACATGCATTCATTGACTCCAGAAACAAAAGAAACTCGAAATCCTCAACAACTTAACATGATTCACTCTAATTGACTTCAAACCACGCAAAGAACTGACTTAATCAAGTTGTTTAACGATGAATTGCTAAGAAGACAATGTATCTGCAATGGAAAGATGAAAACCTGACAAACCACAGAAGATGAGGAATAATACAGACCGTTGAATTCATATCCTTCACCAATCGTCTTGCTAATCTTTAAATCTTGTATGATCATAGTATCAAAGCAAGAAGTACCGAACATTGTTGAATTTAGTAAGTTTACTGACAGATATACAATTAAAGGGAAAACCTGTAACACAGAGAACAAATGACAGAGATGAGGCAGTAGGTTGTGCAAGACCAAAAGCACTACTTTGGCTGATGAACCATCTGCCAAAGTAAATGAAAGAAAGATAACTCAAATATTGGATATTTGAAATCTCCAGAATGTACTGCCGAAGCTGAGAGGCAGAACTTATTGATGAAAGGCATCCACTAGGATCATGGTTCGAAGAATCATCCGATTCCGATACGAATCGGTCGAATCATACCGAATTGGCTGACAGCGAGTAGAATTAGTGGTATTTAGTCAAAATCGGTCGATATCAGCTGATTCTATTCTATTCCGGCCGATTTCAACACTTACTGTCAAACTGAAGCAAATTCAAGAGTTTCTTCCCGATTCCTTAGAGTATAAAATTTGATTAATTGACAGCGACTCTATATTGTTGCTTGGGTTCGAATGGTCTCTTAATTTAACACCATAAAGCAGTGGTGCCAAATCTAATTTCTCTCTCAGTACCTCGCGGATACAATGATTATTCCTGACCCTAGAGAATCTTATGCTTACTCTTGCTAAAATTATAAATACTCAACTCTTGCCAATAATTAAAAAAGTAAAAAGTGTATTTAAATCCAAATGATAAGTATATGAAAGAAAATCCACTTTTTGATCATTTACCCCCATAAATATAATAAGATAAAAAAAATAGTCTAAAAATAGAAAATTATGAAAAATTAGGATGGTAATTTTAAGGGGAAATACAAACCCCCTCAATGTTTAAACCCATGGTTCAAAGTCACGGTCTCGGTCGCCGACTCGACGGGTACTGAGACGGACCGGTCGCGGCAACTCAGATCGGTCTCGAGCGATACGCACAAAATGCTAAATAGAAAGCTCAAAAAATTATAAAAAAATCACCACAAATCATAAAAAATGTAAACATCAAAATTCATGTATCACATGTCCAAAATAAATTGTTTTGTGGGGATACTTGGGAATATATAATGATTTGAGGGAAAATTTTGAAATATGAAAGATTTGAGGGGTAAATATGAGAAAACCCAAAAATTAAAAAAGAAAAAAAAGAAAAAGATAAAAGGACTGAGAGATCGGGTGAGAGGGGAGAGAGACTCTGTCTCCCCTCCCTCCAATCTCTCTCTGTCCTCTCTCTCCCCCTCCCTCCCTCCCTCCCTCCGCTCGAGGCGACGATGAGGGAACCCTGGTGGCGGTGGGCTAGAGGCGGCGACGTCAGATGAGAGAGAGAGGAGAGATCGGTTGAGAAAGTGAGGGAGAGATAGAGAGAAAGACTTACTTGTGTACGATGTGGAGGCGGTCGAACAGCAGGGTTGGATATAAGTCCTAGATTTTTTTTTCCTTTTTTGCAAGTCAGACTTGGGCCCGACTCAGGCCCTACTAGGCTTTGACTTGGGAGTCTCAGTCCTCACTCGGTCAAATCGGCCGAGTCTCACCGAGTTGTCTCGCAACTCAGCCGATTCGGCCGAGTCATGCAATTTTCACCAAATATATTGACTCGCGTCTCATCATCGGATCGGGGTTGGCCGTTTCGGAGACGGAGTCAAAAGCGACTCGGCCAACACTTTGAACCATGTTTAAACCACCTTTAGCAATTCCCCCTAACATTTCATTGACTCCCTCCGGCCCCACCGCCGTCAATTCCTTAACTTTTGTTAAAAACTGAATTGTCTAATTATTCAAATGCCCTTATTCATTATATAATAACTCAGAATCCTTCTTCCTCAAACTAAAACCCAGTCATCTCTCTCCCCTCTGTGTACAAAAGCTCTACAGTCACTGCCTTTTCCATTGTCTCATCATACACCTCCTTTCTTAAAATTTAATTTCTGACATACTGATTCCTCAAATTTTCTTCCTTTCCATGGAAATCCCATCTTTTCAAAGTCCCATATTGTACTCAAATCTCATTTTCATCTTACAAAAGACCCACCTAATGAATACATTTCTTATTGGAATAAAAGAAATGAAAGCAAATCCACGATTGATGCTTGATTAAAGTTAAATCTAATTATTTCACAAGCTTTATATTGATGAATTATTTTTAGTTTGACCATATTTACACTTTAGTTATGTTTGGTTTGAGGGTGAGAGAAAGAAAAAGAAAATGAAAGAGAAAGAAAAGAAAGGAAAAATAGATTCTTCTTCTTAACGTTGGTTACTAGAAAAATTAAAAAGAAAATTGCAAAAAAATTGACTGAAAAACAATTGCTTAAGAAAGTAATGGATCAAAGGAACAGAGTTGTGAACCTAAACCACTGAAATCATGACTAAGAATAAAGCGAGGCAATTTCATCGAATGGTTTTGTGTGAAATCCAATTATTCCCAATAAATTTTCACAATTTTCGGCAAACCCTAGCGACCACGAATTGATTCCAGAGCTCTCTTATAATCAAATCTTGTAATTCTTGACAAATCTTGACCTCGTCATCCTGGCAACCTTGTTAATCAAATTTGCAACTTCTTACCAACTCTGGCTATCTCAAACTGATACAAAAATCTCGGATCAAAGTTTACAGTTTTGAACAATTCCAATGACATTGAACTGACCCCAGTGATCTCGGATCAAACCATGTGATTTTGAATATATGTCGACGACCTCATCTTATTCTAGCAATCTCAAATCAAACCCTGAATTTTTCATCAAAGTCTAATGATCACTTCAAACTAATTCAGCTATGTCGAATCAAATTTTACAATTTTTGTCAGATTCCAATGACCACAAATCCCATGATTTGAAATACGGTCCCAATGGAGACATAGATACCTTTTTGTTGAGATTAGATATGCTTCCACGAGGTTCAAGGATCATTCACCAAAATCCGCCAGTCGAGAGAACAAGTAGTTTGTCGTCAAGCAGTGTTGAGGATGGAGCAGATGTGGGCCAAAATATTCTTGAGTTTGGGTGTGGGGGGGAGAGAGAGAAATTGGGTTTTGATTTGGGGAAAAGAAATTGGGTTTTGAGGAAGAAGAAGAGGCTCAAAATGTTTTTAGATCGAAGATGACAATTCGGTAAATTAACAAATCAATTTTAATAGAAGTTAAGGATTTGACGGTGAAAGGGGGAAGTCAACAAAATGAAACATTAGAAGTAAGGTGGTCCAAATGTTATGGAGATTTTTTGCATATTTCCCTAATTTTAATTATCAACTTTCAACATATGTAATGCTCTAAATAGTACTTTTATAAAATAATTATATACCCATCACTATTATTTAGATTGCATCAACTGCTCTACTATACATCCTAAAATACAACTTTTTTATACAATATTTGTTGAATCTTGATCAAATCTCAATCAATTATTCAAAAAAAACATGTCAAAACATTGCTAATCATTTAAAAAAAATCTAAATTTTTTTTACTTTTTCTTTAAACCTTTTTAAGTGTGATCAATATGTCCAAGACAAAACAACCGATATTGACGGCATTCACGACACTAATACTATAAACCATTGGCCAATACCGATACCGATACCGGTACCGACAACCATACAAAGATTTCAAACTTTGACAATTACCTTTTTTTACTTGTAAGAAAGAAGTTTGTGATGACTAAGACGCTATTGGGCGTCGATGCAATTGGTGATAGATTTTCTTATTTTAACTGATCATCAAGAATGAGGAGAGACCATTCCAGCTGTTTTAAGCTTTATGGTCTGATTCCAATAAATTTCAATGTACATGTCTTATGCTGTGCATTGCTCGAGTGTTGATGTTGTTCATGAGGAAAAGAAACCTATGCACAACATGAGTCTTACTTATTCTATGGATAACAAGTAGCAATCTGTTCAAGATACCAATCAGGCTTTTCCTGTATAGTACCTATTGCGTTATATTTTTTTTCATATTAGTAGATGAAGTAATCTGGTTCCAACTGCCCTCACTTTATTTTCAACTTAAAGATTGAAAAGCATTAGTTTTTTTTTCTTCCTAAGGGAAATGAAAAGCATTAGTTTATATTTCTTAAGGTAAACAGAAAATCTTTTAGCATGCGGATATGGTTTTGTGTGATGGCCATAATGAAGTCATGATCCTCTGCATGACGTGTAATTTCACTTACTTTAATGTATAAGCAGAATAGATCAATACCTCATAATACAAATAGAATAATGAAAACTAAAGACATACCAATGACGTTGACGAAGTGCATGCAAGCCGAGCTTGTCAGTGATTTCAGAAATGCTCATTGCATTGGGAAGATCCTGCTTATTGGCAAATACAAGCAATGTTGCCCCTTGCAGTTCAACCTGCAACAGCAAAGGGAGAAACTATTTAGTTGTAATATTGCACCTCCCTCTATCATAATTTTAAACATACCTATATGGAATGCATAAGCAGACATTATACAGAAGACAACATCAGCCTTTGTCCTAAATGTTTGGAGTTAGCTGCATGAAACCTTATTCTTGGTTCGATTTAGTAAGAGACATCTCTTTCTGTCACGCAGGCACTACGAAAAATAATATGTTACACTTGAACTATTATGAATGACAGTAATGTAAATGGTGGAACCTTAAAATTACACATCCAATAAGGCACAAAACAAATAGTAATTTTAATTGACCCGGCGTGGCATGATGTTTTGGAGTCAGTTAAAGCAGACAAGCTCCCGTCACCTTGGCCTTTTATCAAATAGGTTGCACAGGGTAGGTGGGGGAGGGCTGGCACCTTATAATTTGTGTGCATGTCTGTGTTTCACTGCATTCTTTTATTCCTTGTTTTTCTTTGGAATTGCAATATAATAATATCAATTCATATAGAAGAATTCTCTCTTTCTCAGTTTGTTTTGTTGCTTTCTTTCTTTGGCATCGGATTGTAATAACATTGATTAATATAGAATAACTCCATCCCCCCCCCCCCCCCCCCGCTTCTGTGTGGTATGTGCGTGTGTGATGCCATAGAGAGCCATGGTTTTCTGTCTGGCATATTCTATACAGAGTTGTAACCTGGGCTTGTCCCAAAATGGTTCTTTCCGATCTAGCACTAGTATGGCCTAAGAACAATGTTCTGTGCAGGGTTCTAACCTTGCCTTGTGCCACCTCTCTCTCTCTCTCTCTCTCTCTCTCTCTCTCTCTCTCTCTCTCTCTCTCTCTCTCTAACCTTGGCTTGTGCTACTTTCGTGGTTTAAGGATAAGAGAGCTGGGTAGAGTCCTGAATCATAAAAAATCATTTTTCACAAGGCAGAATCCAGTCAACTGGGGACTCAAATCCTATTTATATAACTAGGGATTTCCAAGTTAGATTATGTTTTTTAAAATTTACAATAGTTTTATAGAGGAATAAAGTAACATGGTTGTATGGTTACACTATTAGAGAAGCAGATTCCCAATCATTAATATATGACGCATAATGACTTCAGAACAACTGCTATAAAGTGGCTTATGATGAAATCCGACAGGATTGATTTGAGAATGTTGGGTTGGGGGGAATTGTAAATACCATCCGCTGGATCAGAGAAGGAACCTCATCTACTGTTAGCCCAAAGGCTCTTCACCTTAGTTTTGATTATGACTAACTTATGAAGTTAAGTTACTAATGATCTTGTGTTTATTAAATTTCAGTTATTGATCAAGATCTTAGTAGGTGTTTAACTTCAACAAAGAATTCAAAGTCAAATTTGAAACTATCACGTGTTGATTCAAGAGCTCGCGCTTCAAGATCGCATCTAAAACTCAAGAGGAGTCAAACTCATCTGGATCAAGTTTAGATCGAGTCGTCTTGGAGAAGAAGATTTACAAGAAGACTTCGATTTAGCTTTGTTTAGTTTTGTTTAGATCTTGTGTAAGAATAGTTAGGTTTGATATGCTAAGTGTACACACACAAGTTCAAAAGTTTTGGTTTCAGTTTAACCGCTTAGTTTTTGAGTTTATTGAGTTTCAAGAATTATCTTTCGGTTTCATGAATAGATAGAATCAATACAAGTTTACATGGTTTATATGTATGTTGATTTCATCCATATGCATTTATACTTTATATGTTTAGAAAAACTTATTTTGATGTATCTAGTTCATGATTTTAAGTTTTATTTTTATCAAAACTTAGTTTGGGACTTATTGTCAAAAACAAAGATATATCATTATATCTGTATTGGATTCTATCCATGCACACTATGCTTTAAATGTATTTAATATCTCTTATTTTTGTATTTATACAAGTTTTGGAGAAAACAAATTTTCATTTCAAAATCTAAGTTTTAGAAAATATAGATTTTGTTTAAAGCTTAAATTCTATGCCTCAAAAATAGTTCAAATTATTTGTAATATGACTTGATTTTTGATCAAACATATTTGTACATCATATATTTATATAAACTTATTTTTGTGGATTTTATGAGATTTTATGAAAATTTATAGGTATTTTCAAGACCACATTTTCAATCCTATAAACCCTGTTTTTGGGCTACTAATGGTCAACTGACGGGTCGACCGAAGCCAAGTTTGGTCGACCGACGTGCACAGGATTTAGCGGTCAACCAATACATGACTTGTTCTCTAGATTTAGCCCCGGTCGACCGACCCAGAGAGGGGGTTCTCTGGTTTTGTCACGGTCGACCGATAGGCTGTGCCTTGGGGGCGGTCGACTGAGCGTTCGAGCAATAACCCCAATGGTCGAAAATTCGATCGTTCGTTGGTCGACCGGGCGGTCGACCGACATGCCTTCTGGCCTGTTTTGAGCCCCAACGGTTATATTCTGGATCCCTTATAAATTGGGGTCCATGAGACCAGTTTTAGATAAGATTTTTAAGAGTCAAATTTCTCATCTTCTCTAGTGTTTTCAGCAAGTTTTTGAAAGAAAATTTTTGTGCCAAAACTCTTATCCTTGATTTGTTTCAAAGTTTTGAAAATTAAATAAAACAAAGTTTTAGAAAATCAAGTTTAGAGTTTCAATTCTTCATCTATCAAGAGTTTTCCCAAGTGTTTTTCTTTGTATTTTTCTAAAATATTACAACTTGTGTTTTTCTATTCACTTCAAATCTATCCTTTAGGATCTTGTATTGTGAGAATACTGTTTGTGATCTCTTTAAATCACCAAGTGTTATTTGTGATCTTTGTGATCACCAAGTTGTAATCTTTTTTCTATTTTATGCTTAGGTTTTGTGCCTTCCTCTTGTGTAGAGGAGT
>JAVJIF010025772.1:0-23018 GCA_038442645.1 Agave tequilana | reverse complement strand
ACAAACAGGTTGAGTGCTGTTCAGCTTCCAAGTAGGATGCATGCATCGCATCACCAATATTGAGCATAAGTCTAGGCACCATTATTTTTAGGTTGTTTGTTACAAATGAAATCAAATTGGAAGATGTGTTACTCTGAGACAGAAGATTGCGGGTAATCATCAGGTTACTCAATGGTGGATTTGGTGTAACGGTAGCATCTTCTTAAGAGCTTTGAGGATTCAAAGTTAAAAGTGGAGTGCAATTAGGGTTCTCCGATGGAATCAGGCCGGCTCAAGGCACGATGAGCCGACATGAAAATTTTTGGTACATGAATAATCAAAATAGGACTCTAGTTCATGCATTGGATATCAATTTTGATGGTCTAGTTGTTTATGGGTTGTGTCTGGGCTCGGCACGGCAGCCCGGTTGGAGCACGAATGGAGCGTTATTGGGCGGGCACGACTGGCCTACACGATTACATGTATTAGTCTCATCTCTTTATCTAAGTTAAGTTAGATTAACCTCAGAGTGAACATGATTTAGAATGGATTACATGGAAGTTATCAGAAATTATTTTCGTTTGTGATTTTTTTGGCAATTATTTGAGTATATAATTGAATTAAAGGTCTGGAGTTTTAAGTATACTATTGCTGATATCTTCAGATCACTAGATTATTCTCGGTTGTCTTCATGTATAAATTTGTACCACAGAATTGACTATTTTATGAACTAAATAGACAGTGTGTGAATTCGAGACAAAGTAGGAGACTTAAGCCTGGTACGAATTGACTGGCACGATTCAAGCACGAATAGAGGTATGAATAAACCGGCCAGTATAACACGTAGGTTGGCTTAGTACCCAGACTGGGACATGGACGTATAGCTTTGGGACTATACAGTACTTTGTGCCGTGTCTGGGCCTCAGTATTTTATATGGGTGTACCTGGGCTTGGTTAGATAAGACACGGCACGACCCATTACCAAACATAAGTGCAATGCTCATGTAAAATTGTCTAAAAAATGCGTACTTTGGACACAATGAAAAAACCAAAATAAGATGGAGGGAAGACAACATTGTTTAGAATGGATGTTAGGATGGAGTCTCTCGGAATCGACACCAAGAGTTGACAGGCTCACATTCACATTAGGCACGGTCAGTTGGTAATAGGGGGACAAAAGAAAAATCTGAAGAGGAACAAGGATGAAGCAAGGTGTGTGTGAAAACAACGCAAGAGGTTTTAGAGGCTTGAAAACAAGCCAATTGTGCCTTGTTTTTAAAGAGGAAAAGGAAGGGAAAAAAGAGAGAGAGCCAAATTGGGCTAATTTCCAAATTAAAAAGAAATAAAGTGCAATCAAAGTTGAGCCTAGTTAGAACTTTAGGATGATTCTATATTTGGATCCCTTTGATACTAAATTAACCGTTATGATTTAATGATTCCCTTTGAGATTAAATTAGGGTTGCGAGATGTAATAAATGGTCTCTCTATTCGGAGTGCCGAACAAAAGGGGGAGGGGGCTCTGGGGAGGAGGGGGGGGGGCGGGTGGCGGGGTGGCGGGGGTGGGGGGATGTCAGGGAATAGGGCGGGTTGTCGGGGAGGTCGGGGGGAGGAGGGGGCGGGGAAAGGGGGAGGTCGAAGGTGTCGCGGGGGAGGTCAGGGGGTAAGAGGGGGGATCGCTGAGGGGGAGGCCAAGGAGGTCAGGGGGATGAGGAGGGGTCGCCAACGAGGGTGGGAGGGGGAGATAGAGAGAGAGGAGGAAGAGGGGAAGAAGATGGGTCACTTTGCCATTTTTATTTTTTATTTTTTATTTTTTTGGGGGAGGGGGGAGGCCTTTATCAATTTTGGGAGTGCCTTAATCTATGGGGGACTTTTATCATATTTGGGGGTGGCAATATCCGTTCCCTTAACACAACCATCTAATTGCTAAACACACTCCCCTCAAATTACCCAAACTATCCTTGCAGTTTTAAATCAAAAGATTTAACCAATTATTCCCAAGATGCCCTTACTCCTCTTTCTCTCTTTCTGTGATGGACAACAGAAGAAGCCCGAGCCCACCCACCTCCAACATGTCTTCCTCTCTTGGCGCGATGGTGGTTTCGATTCTGCCAGCGTGGCGGTGCTCTCCGAGAAATGACATCCCACCACCACCAACCACAACTCCGGCGACAACAAGAAGGAGACCGAGTGGGACTTGAAGCTGAATCCTTATGTACCCAAGACCATTGTAACACTCAATCCTGGTCCCGATCAATCAACATCAACAACCCAAAATTTCTTTACCCGGAACTTCTCATCTAAGAGTATATTTTGCAGCTTGATGTCCAGGTGAGCGATCCGTTGCCTGCATTCCTCGTGGAGGTAAGACAATCCCTTTGCCACGTCGGTTATAATGTTGTGCGTGTCCGCTAGTCGAGAGAAACAGTTTGATTTCGACAGAAGATCCACTTTTCCAGTGACCCATTGCACATAAACTCGTATACCAGTAGTCTTTTATGCTTCTTGAAGCAGATCCAATCAGCTTTACCAAACTGATGTGATGGATGTTGACGATGGTCCTGACTCAGCTAAAAACTCTTAGGAAAATTGTCTTTAGGTTCCTAGAATAAAACTATAATGTGAAAAACTCCTCATAATTTGAAACACATTGAAAAATCCCCGATTACCACTTTATATGAGTATGGGCTCCTGTGTGGGCCTTTAATGTTCACATGGGTCAATGGGCATGTTGAAAGTCAAAACTACCCTTTTGGTCAAGTTCATGTGTGTTGTCAAATCTTTTCTCCTTTCCTTAAAAAAATTAATAGAAAGAGAAAGGAAAGAAGAGGAAGAAGAAGAAGAGGAGAGATGAGATCAAGCGGGACGAGCTCGCCGGCAAGATCTGTCCTCTTCGAGCTCTCCTTCCTCGGCGACAACGAGCTCTCCTTCGTCATCTCCGAGCTCTCCTCCCTTCACCTTCGAGTTCTGTATGCTCACATGTGGCAAGATCGTCGGAGATCATTGGAGATCCAAGCGGCAGTCGAGATCCAAATTCGTCAGAGATCATCCAGCAGCAGCGATCCAAGAAGCAGCAGCGTTCCCAGCAGCAGCGATCCAAGCTCGTCTGCCAGCTATCTCCACCTCTGCCCACGAGGGCGACGACGAGATTAGACCTCCGCCTCCGCCGAGCGATCTCCATCTTCGGCTCCGCCCCCGAGCTCCGCCCCCGAGATCGAGTCAGATCCCCCGCCTCCACCTAGCGCTCCTCCGAGCTCGATCTCTGCCTTCGAGCTCCAGGCTGATGAGTTAATTTTTCTTTGGATTTTTTAATTTTCTGATGCCGCGCAAGATTGTTTTGATGCAATGGCCGTAAATTATGATTGGAATTGGTGCTGGGTAGCTATAGGATTCTTATGGGATTTTAGGTTTAAAACTCATGCTTCAAGGCTGGTTTTTTGGTGTAATATCTCGTGTCGTGTACAGAGTCATGTAGAAGTTGGACAGAATATAAAAAAAAAGTGAATAAACTATTAGAGAAGGTCAACAAACATTTGAACAAGGTGGACTTAAGAAAATTCCTATCTATTTATATTCATTGATGTCTAACTTTATGATATTTTATCTATGTTACAGTTTTGATACATCATCCATACCAGCGATACCACTTGCATAATATACCCTTGAATGACACAACACCCAGACGTCAACACAAGAAAATGTGACCAGAATATTAGAAAGTTTGTCCCCATTCCCAACAAATTATTGAGAAAGTAGACAAAATACTAGAGCAGGAGAATAGAATATTAGAAAATGTCGACAAAAAATTAGAATAAGTAGACAGAATTTTAGAGAAAGTGGACAAAATATTAGAGAAGGCAGATATAATATAAGAGAATGTGGAAAGAATATTAGAGAAAGTGGACAGAATCTTTGAGTCAGTGGATAAAATACTAGAGTACGTGGTTAGAATATTAGAAAATGTAGACAGAATATTAAAATATTAGAAAATGTAGACATAATATTAGAGAAATTGGTCCCAATTTTGAAGAAGGTGGACATAATATGAGAGAAGGTGAAAAAATTATTGAGAAGATGAACAAAATCATTCACAAAATAAACAAAATACTAGAGTATAATAAGTGAACAGAAAATTAGAGGAAGTGAACAGAATGTTTGAGAATGTGAATAGAATATTAAAGAAAGTAGACAAAAGTTTAGAAAAAGTGAATAAAGTGGATAGAGTGTTAAACAAAATATCTTGAATTTAAGTCATTAATATAATCTTATCATTATTAATAAGTAAATATTTTTATATAATATAATTATATTTTTAAATTAATAAAATTAAAAAACAAACAAATAAGTGAAAATATATATTAAATATTCATATGTTATAAATAATTGCTAATTGTGAATAGATTGCTAACGACGGATCTTTGGAGAAAAAAATTATTAGGGAGCTCCGCCCCCATCCTGCCACCCCTGAGATGCTGAAGGTTCTCTATTTTCAACAAATTGTTGAGAAAGTGGACAAAGTATCAAAGTAAGTGGACAAAATATTAGAAAATTAGAATAAGTAGACAAAATATTAGAGAAACTGAACAGAATTTTAGATAAAATTGAAAATTATATAGGTGTACAAATTATTAGAAAAAGTGTACGTAATATTTGAAAGGTGGACAAAATTGTTGAGAAAGCGGATAAAATACTAAAGAGTATGTGGTCAGAATATTAGAAAATATTGACAAAATATTAGAATACTAGAAACTCTGGATAAAATATTAGACAAATTAGTCTCAATTTTAAAGAAGGTGGACAGAATTGTAGAGAAGTTGACAAAATCATTCACAAAGTAGAAAAAATATTAGAGTAGGTGGACAATATATTAGAATAAGTGAACAGAAAATTAGAGAAAGTGGATATAATTGATGAGAAGGTGGATAAAAAATTAAATAAGGTGGACAGTTTTTTGAGAAGGTGGACATAATGGAGAAAATATTAAATATTGAATTCAAGTTATTAATAGTCTCATATCATTATTTAATAAGTAGTAGATAATATATAGCATTATATATATTTTTAAATTAATAAAATTTAAAAAATAATCAATAAGTGAAATAATAAAATAATATCATATGTTGTGAATAAATTGCTAATAAATTGCTTATAGAATATATTAGAATTTTAATTTTTATCAATGCGCATATATAACATCCATTGAGGGTTAATTGAGTTTCTACCTGCACAGAAAATACAGAATTTCAGAATTTAAGAATAGAATGTGCGTAAGTTCTCAATACTACCGCTATAGCAAGTAGCTATGTGGGTCGTGATCCACAAAAGGGACTAGCGATGGAAGCTTTTTATAAGTCCTCTTTAATTCACTTGAAATGGTTAAAGTTCTTCTTTTAGTTATTGAAAGAAAATGAAAAAAAGTTATAATTAAGTTAAGAAGAAAGTGGTAAATTGAGAAGGCGGTGAAAATAGGAAATGATTTTATATAAAGAAATTAAAAAAGTGAATAAAAAGTTGGGAGATGGTAGTGTTCTAAACTAAAGGATTAAAAAAAAGAAAGAAAAACTAAAAGAACTTACCTATCTCTCTTTCGGTTGATGATTTACCTTGGATCTTAACACATTTACCATGCTTAGGAGGCGATCAACGCATAATCCATAAGATCAAGCTCAGTCCCATTCGCATTACTAAGAATGAAATGATACAAAATCTTGAGGAGGAGATCATCATCATGAAATATTGGTGGCAAACATACAACAAGGTTATACCGATGCTACTAGATCACTTGAATACTCATCAAAAATCAAAAGAAGAAAAGTACAAAAGAGAAGAATAATATAAAATAAAGAAAAACATAAACAAGTTACATTTTATTTCTTGTAGAAATGATGGAAGAAAGAAGGAGGTTACATCGGTGTCACTCTCAACATAGATCTCTCCCTTTCACTTACATAAATCTCATTCTAACTATGCTTACAAATAAATAAAGTTACATGAAAAGAAAAATAAAAACCTACATTAACCTAGAATGAAAACTAGCTTAAAAATCCTTCTCTACCTAATCGTTCCCTTTTCAACAAAATTTCTTATATTTATTAGCAAAATTCCAGAGAGGAGAGAAGTGAGAAGATAAGGGGAGCAAATGCTCCCCTTATCTCAACCAAATGGCCGCGGAGCCGCGTTTCCGCGACCTGAATTGATAGTGTTAGATTTTATCCCCTTTTGTCTGACTGGATTTACTGTTTAGTTTCTAGTTTGAATCTGATCTTTAGTGGTCCTCAAGCTAACCGATTTGGATTCATATAAATCTGAATTAACTGATTTTATTTGATGTGATCCTTCCTGATATGCGTTAATCTTTAGCTGAATTCATCTCTATCCTCCTGAATATTTATCTTCTCTTTAATTAAGATTTAAATTAGAATTAAAGTGGGCTTTTAGGCTCATTTCTTTTCCACCTCCATTAGTAATGGGCTTGCACATTATTAAATAAAAATAAGACTAAATAACAGGATTTATTTGATATTAAATATAAGAATGTGACAAACATATGTGCAAAATCAGTGACCGATCACACCCTCACACTTATCTTTTGCTCGCCCTCGAGCAAAATATCAAAACTAATCCTAAGAAATTATTGGATCACTTTCGCAGGTCATTCGATTGCACTGAGCATGTGCAACAAGCCGTTAAACCTCCAGGTTTTCCCTAGAGGATGAGTTTTGTCTCGTGAGGGTTTTCAATGGATTACACCCACAAAATTCATAAAAAAAGAAAAACATAGTGTTAGTATTTTTGAAAAGCATTTTAAAAAGGAGAGAAAATATTTAAAGTATTATTGTAAAAGTTCTAGTAATCTATAAGTTTAGAATAACCGAATTTTCATTCCTAAACTTAATCACTATTCAAAAACTTATTATCAATCAAGATAAGGAGTCAAACTATATTTCTCATCTAGTCTATTACTTTACCATAAGTTATATGCACCTTCGTGACCGTGAAATTTTGACTAAGGGTTCTTTCACTCTAACTCTTATGCCTTATTTTATTTATTTATATATTTTTTATATTTTTGGTGCTATTATTGCCTAGTTCTATTTGGCTTTCTAATCTGCCCATGTAACGAGCCTTTAATCGGTGACTTTCAAACCGGACGGTCTTGGGGCACCAGGTGAGAAAACACCCCAAGGACTTAACGACTCAAGCAAACAAGGTTACAAAACTAAGAATTTTATTATATGGACCACTTTTAGGTGTGAATACTTATGCTTTATGAGGCACAAATACCCAGCTTAATCAGAGGATTTTTTATATAAATATATACACACATATATATATTATATAAGGTATAATAATCTCTGTTCTTGAACTCTAAGTATGTAAGTGTATAAAGCATGCATATTTCATCAAGATAAAAATCAACACTAAATTACTTTTCTAAATTTTCTTCCTAACTGTAAAAATCAAACTTTGTGATCAACTTTTCCACTTTCATTCTACATTATTAATCAAATATTGGAAAACACTATATATTTTTTCACTTACACTTTCACGTTACAACCAAACACCGAAAAATTTTATTCCCACAAATCTCAATTTCCCACTATACTTCTACATTTCCCACTCTCATTTTTCACTTCTCATTTTCCTCCCACTTTTATGAATCTAAACACGCCATAAACAGAGGTGTGTATTTCCTTTTTACGCGACTTATGCTCGTGATAAGTCAATGTACCTTTTACATCATCTATATATTGGAATGGGGTTTGATTTTGACATTATTTCTCTAAAAAACAGATCGTAAATGATGCTACAACAGATGGATCTCTTAGTTTTAAGTGATGTTTCATATAAAACGGTCATAAGTGGTGCTACAATTGATCTTCCGCTAAAGTATTTGCATTCCCTTCCTTCCCCCCGCCACCCCCCGCCACCCAGCCCCCCCCCCCCCCCTCCCCCCCCCCCCCCCACACACACGCTCTTATACGATATGACACATTGCTTGCATACTGTAAGTCGAGGTAGATCAGTACAACCACCATAAACTTAGTACTTTGCTTGGATAAAAGTGACACTATAACAGCAAATGTTGTGGCTATTTTGTGTTTTCCAACTTTTCTTTAGAGACGTTAATTGCAAGTACAAATTTTAAATAACGGAGAAATTTTAATATTTGAAAATTGAAGATGTACAAGGGGTTGAATACAAAACTCCACATTCCGTTGTCTTGTTGCGCACTTGTAAATCATTGTCATTGTTAGATCGGGCCGGCCTGACCCTCATCCAAATCCACCGCCGACAAGCAAACCACCATCTCTCGAAAATTCCCGAAAATATAAACCAAAAAAAAGAGGGGGGAGAAGAGGGGAGAGAGAGAGAGAGAGAGAGAGCGATATCTCGATCGGCATCACGCTTTCCTCAAAAGGTTCGCGAAATCTCTGTAAACCCTAATCCAATCTCTTTCTTTTCTACTGAATTAACGCAGAATTCAGCTAATTTTACTTCGCGTTCAATGCATAAAAATTAAATCTTTGATAGGTTGCTCAACTCTGTTCTTCTGCAGATATGGTTTGTTGCCCATTTTGATCCTATTTTGTGAATTGGAAAGCTTTGAAATTAGGTTCCTGTTTCATTTAGTGTGTAGATGGGGAAGCCACTCATCTATGAAATCTGGGAGAAACCTGCGAGCAGTTGCATCATTGGAATCTGCACTGCAATTTGGTTCTACATTCAGAAGAAACACATTGGGTATGCTAATGTAGGCTTGAGCTATGAGGCAGCCATTGAGGGTCACCACTGGAGGCTGATAACCTCGGCGTTCTCTCACATCAGTGTGCTTCATTTGGTCTTCAACATGAGTGCCCTTTGGAGCCTTGGGGTTGTTGAGCAGTTGGGATACATGGGTCTCGGTGTCGAGTACTATCTCCATTACACTCTTGTGTTGATAGTTCTGTCTGGAGTTTTGGTTCTCGGGCTGTATCATGTTCTCATTCAGAAGTTTAAGTTTGAGTATTTCAGAAGGGTTACGGCTGTTGGGTATTCGTGTGTTGTGTTTGGGTGGATGACGATTCTCGCGGTGAAGCAGCCGTCTTCAAAATTGAATCTTTTGGTGTGCTTTCGTTGCCTATCAGCTTTGCACCCTTCGAGTCCCTGATTTTCACATCCATAATTGTCCCGCAGGCGAGCTTTATTGGTCATCTGTCTGGAATTGTGGTTGGTTATTCCATTGCATGGGGTTTAATTCATGGAATGAACAATTATTGGGCCGTTATGATGCTTGGCTGGATCGTGCTTGTCTTCGTATTGAGCTTGAAGAAAACGGGGCATTTGACTTTTCGTTTATTGAGATAGAGCCCGTTTCAGATTCTTCTTTGCCTACTGTGGGTTTTCTTGCTTCAGGAAATGGTAGAACTGTGCAGATGGATGTACTACCTGCTGTAGGATCTGAACTTGTATAACTTTCAGATGACAGTAACTGTGACTAATAAGATCATTGAATGGGTTATATAGATCATGTCTTCTCAACACATTTTCCATGCTGTGAGTACTTTTGTCTGGACCGCTATTGCTGTGAACAGGAGGGTCTCCATCATTCTAAGCATCCAGCTTAATCAGACCATAAGTTTGACAGATCAGGTAACATTATGTGCCACTGAATTCGTTCTGTGGCTGAAAATTAATAAGTAGTATGACGTGGCATTTAGATTACGTTGTTTCTTAACTTTTTTATACAACAGAACTGAAAAACATTAGTTTGTTTGTCATGCTGTAATAGTAAAAGGAAAATTCTGGTTTTGCTGATGTTTACATCTTAGGCAACATTGATGCCTACACATAATACAATTGCCATTTGTTAATGTCCTTGTGTCATATTTTGTTCACTTTATTGATGGTAGCGGAGAATGTCCCTTGTAGATTGATAAATTGGTAACACGCCGATGCACCTTTTTGTAACATGCCTCAAAACATTGTCCCACAATCATGCTCGGAACAAAACTCAGCATATAGGAGACTGACTACTTAACCCTTGCTTTCCTAAAATGGCATTTGAATCTACTTTGATTTTCTATCAGGGTTTCATATAAAGTAAATTAAAAGTTGTTTGATGAGCAAATAAAATTTATGAAACTTTTGTGCAAGCAAGGTATTTTTTTCTGATGAGCAATCAATTTCTAAAGGGATATAAGCTATTTATTTGGTGTGGATATCCTTTGATATGTTTTTTTTATCTCTCTTTTCTTCTTCCTTTTGTTGAGAGCCAGAGTTCTGCTTTTGTTTCTTTTACCCCTTCTTAGATTTAGGCATCGGGAATTAGGAATGCCCTACAATTTTTTTAAAAAAAAGTGCAGAAATCATATCAATCAAGTCCATCTCTATTATAGTGATTCTGATGTAGTATATGTTGAAGATTTAATGCTGGCAGCAAAGATGAACGAAAAAGATAATAAAAAATAAAATATCAATTTTGTTATTTAATGCATAGCTAACCAATATTTTAGATCTAGTTAGCACACTTATCATAGAAAGTTCAGGCATGGTTGGATTGATGTGAAAAGAGAAAAAGATCAACATCTGATTTGGGCCCTTGCTACTATGAGAATTAATGAATTATATTAACAAATGTTCATGATTAACTAGAGGGCCACTGTTATGTAGACACGGAACACGAGTGTAAATGTCTGAGTGTTCTAAAACGTCCAATATGTCAAAATTTCAAAGTAGTACATCCCCTGTTTAATGGGGCATAGGCTTTCTTTTACAATACTTATTTTGTATCATAGTAAAAGAAAAGAAGCATGCATGTAAACATAAGCATGCATGCATGTCCCATATTAGCAATAAGGTCTCTTCAAACTACTTATTTATGTATCATGATATAGCAAAAGAAAAGTACAATGGGCTTTGCATGATAGTCGGGTAAAAATAATAATAATGATAAAGAATCCTTTCAGGTATTCCTTCCAGCTTTTTTTTTTTAATACATGATACCCTATCCTCCTCTGTTTTGCATGAGTCAAGTCCGAGTTATCGGACACAGATGCCCAAGTGTCATGTCTTACCCAGGGTCTGACATGGCAATGTTTTGTAAAAATGGAATGTTCTGGTAACTCTGATGAGGAAAATGATTCTGCATGTTTATGTTAGATTTCTATTAATCGCAACATTTTCATGTATGGAAACTTGTGTTGGGAAACTCCGAGCTCAACAGGTTTTTCAAACTCCACACACCCTTCCTCCTACTCCCCTACACATAGAGTAATGTTGAACTCTCTTTACAAACTGTTACTGTGTGAAAAGCTTGTGACAGACAACAGTTTTGTGGTGAGGCTATGATCTAAATGTTAGATCCATGATAGTTGTGATAGTCCTGCAACTTTATCTGCACATCGGTTGCCAGATTTCTATTTCCAATTGAGTAATTCCCTTCCAAGTGAGAAAGAACATGTAGTGTTACAAGTATGTTTAATATTCTGCCTAACTTAATGAAATTGAGAATAGATAGTCTGATCTGGACAGCTACATTTAGTTAATTTAAGATCTAGAAGTAATTAGCACATCATTGTTGTTTGAGCTTTTCCCATCAAAGTAGTAAGCAGTAATAATTAGCTAATACTACTACTGAATAAAATTAGATTTAGATATTATAGCAAATAGAGTGCAAAGTATCTATGTTACTAAATACTTCACACGAATTGATATCTTAACTATTCATGACAGTTCATGGATCGAGAGAACTTCTATAACATAATTCAGCTGATATTCTGCCAAACTCAAAGCCGATTCGGAGTTAAGATCAATTGTCAATCGATATATCGACTTTTAATATTTAATAAGCAGTGAAGTTGGGTCTATTCAAGTCAAAATCTGTGGCAAGTGGAAGGGAGATAGTTGAAGAAACAGAAAGAAGATTGCCAGAGATCGCAAGTGTCATTGTAGCGCAGTGGTAAAACCTCTTTGAAGTAGGCAAGAGGTCTGGGGTCCAAACCCCGCTTGCACCAGGCTACGCGGCCTATATTAAAAAATAGCCAGATATCAACTCTAGGAGGAAAACATGCTAAAAGCAGGACACAGACTTGAGGAGGATGGCCCAACTTTAAAATTCTCTAGGTTCTGAGAATAATAGTTCCAAAGTCTGATTTCTTCACCTCCACAGAACCATGTTTCATTGACAGCGACATGGACATAACATGACACACCGATGCACTCAAACCTAAAAAGTGCACAAAGTAGAAGCCGATTCCTGCCTCATGTCAAATCATGATTGAAAGCAAATAGGCGAGTAAAACATGGGTGTCTTGCTGCAATTGGAATTGTGAACAACCAATTCGAGAAAATACAATTGCATGCACGTTTGAACCACAAAGGATTTTACGCCTATCAAATAGCTCCGAAGTTATGGAAGAAACTTTTAATCAGTTTCCACACCTGAGGGCTGTCTCTAATGAGCAAACATTTAGACATAATAAAATATATAAAAGGAACACTTTGCTTAAAAAAATAGCTGGCAGAAGGACGAATTTCTTCGAGGAACCAACCTCAGGAAAATAGGGAGTTGCCACATGCCACTGCATAAAGGATAACATTACACATGCAGATTCTAGAATTGGAGGGAAGTGCTATCTAATGACACTCTTGCCTTTCCTTAACCAATTAAAGAGAGGACAAAAATCTTAGAAGTTTGATGGCTTGTACTTCAAGAAGAAGTTGTATGTATGGTCAGGATGCCTATGGATCAAAAGTTGTTACCATTTATTTTCATCTTTTTATTTTCTTTTATATTCTGGACAGGATCCTAATTGCTTTGACAGATACATTGTATTTCAATGAAACCAAATTGGATGCAAGCTGATACTTATTTTGTGTTCATATCGTGAGGTCGGGCCAGTCAACAAAACTGTTTTAGCAAAACATTTCATCTCAGATATGTTCATAGAGCTGTTGGGAGTTCTGTGCTGAGAATTTATATATCCCTTGTCACTTTTGGTTCCTTTTATTTAGTTTCCTCTTTTCTATTGTTAGAGTATACTATTATTGGTTATATTCCTGTCATCTTTTACTTCGCGGGGGTTACCTCATATCCTTCCATGAAGCCTCTTGATGCATTTAAGATGTACTTGGCTGGTCTACTTGGTTACTGTAGTTGGGACTTGGGGTATCTTTGGGTTGAGAATTGAGGAGTGCCTGATTTATTTTGTACTGTTTTGTTATTTGTTCTTGAAATGCTCGAGTCCTTTGGATTCCGGTTCTTGTTGTTTGGTTGGATGTATTGGATTCTCGAGTACTGCTATTTATGTCATGCAATGACTTGTAACCTCTGAGGAACACATTGCTGCTGAGTTCACACATTTTGTTAGTAAATTTCAATTCAGTGGCAAATCTTGAATTGCAATTGCACTTGTAATTGGAAATTGATAAATACAAGAAATCAGATGGTGTGCTGTCTACGCAAATCTCGTAATTGGAAATTTTCACAGAACCCAATTGCATATTTGGAAAATTGCCTGGTTTTAGCTGACTGGGTTTCCCTGTTTTTCTGGATGGTTAATTTGATTTCCTGTATATGTGCACTCATGAATAGGTTCCAACTTCGTTGCAGATTATGTATCATGTATTTTTCCTCTTATGTTCTCATTTTATACTAATATTACCCGGCCTTGTGACTTCATAATGAAATAAAAGTATGTGAAAGTGTGACTTCATCATCGACATCCTCTCGTACTTATGCCATCCATCCTCATATGTGGCTCCTTGAATCTTCTCCTAATGACTTTTACCTCGTTAGATACTTCAGCATGAATTCTTTCCCAGCAACTGTTGCTAATCTCCCCCATACCTGACAAGGATTCAGTTCCTCCATGGTAAAACTCTGCTGCATATCATTTGGGCTTTTTGTTTACGTCTCAAGGTTTTTTTTATCAGATCAAGTTTACATAATTACTGTTCACGATCACTTCCATAGAATTGTTACATCAAGTTTACATAATTGTATAAAAATGGGTATGCCATAAATGTTGAGGCTCCTCGCGTTCTCTCTATTAGCATTATTTTTTCGATCGAGCTGTTTTTTTCGATGAAACTCCTGTCATCCCAGTGAAATTTCTTCTGGAGATATCACCAGTCTGCTCATGTACTTGCAGGAATCTGAGCATTGTGATTTAACTACCAGAGAGAACAGTGTGTGGTCTATGCACAACAAGCAATTCTAAAGACATTGTCTGAACATTGCATAACTGTTCAATGTTGGAAAAGTATTTCTAATTTGGGATTCATCAGTGGAGATGATATGTGTCCACTAGCTTCTGTTATTATTTTATTTTAGGATACGGCATAGTCTAGTGCAAGCAGGATGTGAACCTCACGCTTCTTTTCAACAGCGAAGGAGTTTTTCCTCACGAGCGTCCCACTTGGCTTCTGTACTTTATTGTTTTCCCTTATTTTCGGCAAGTATGTGGGATCTCGTGTCGTGTTGTGTCCCGGCCTGGATGGCGGCGGCATGGAGGTGATCCTTGCAATTTGGTCTGCAGAAGTGTACTGGTTGCATGTTGTTTTTCTTCCAGGATCGACTGGAAGCTAGGTCTCTCGTCAGTTCTCACCTCATGAAATATTCAAGAGAAATTATTGCATGTAATCTTTAATAACATCTTTGGCTAGTGCTAATGAGGTTCTGTTCATAGAATCCTCGTAATCAAGCAAGGTTCTACTGCTTCTTGCTTGCCTTGTACAAGTGTTCTCATGAACGCGATGAACAATTAGTTTAGGGTTCTTCCATGCATGAGACTCTGAGGACTGCAAGCAACACAAGTCTCGAATAGGCATAGGCACTGCAGCCTGAGTTCCATCTTTTCTAGCAAGTCTGGTTACATGCATGTAAGCTTTATGATGTTTGGTTGGTAATATAAAATTGTAAGTGGAAAAGTGTATTGTGTTTTACGGTGTTTGGTGTCGTAATGTGTAAGTCGTAAGTGAAAAATTGACCACAAAATTAACTATTTGGTGATTTAAAAAGTTTAATATTACATATAAATATTAAAAATGTTAAATATTAAAAAAAATTAATATAACATAAAAAAATAATACAAATTTGCATGACCACAAAATTAACTGTAACTGGGCTGTAAGTGAGTGATAATTGGGTTGTGTAAGTTTTACGAATTACCGTCCAAACAAACGTCGTAGTTGTAGCTGGGTTGTAAGTCATTTACGAATTACAGACTTTTACGCGAAACAAACGGCCCTCATGTAAGTCCTTGTCATGTGAAAACCGAGATATCACAGTTCATCCTTGAATTTTCGTCCAAGTTTCCAACATTCTCGCTTGCTTGTTGACAGTAAACCTTTAATCAGTTTGTACAGTCGTTTAGAAAACGAACTTTGGAAACTGCCAACAGGAAAATGTATCCATCAAGTCAGTTATCAACACTGTATCAAGTTTGCTTGCAAATGAAACAACAAAACGAGTTTGTCCCTCAAGCTTTTGTTTGAATATTTCAAATCCGACGTAAAAACTAACCACAAAAGCACTAGAAATTCCAAACAAGGAGAGAAGCATAAAACCAAGAGAATTTGGTGCAATTGATCAGGCAGGTATTCAAAGAACAAAACATATTCATATGTGATTTGTAAGTGCACGGTTGTAGCAGAACTTTAAGTAACAAGCCCCGAATTGAACAGCTTGCCATCAATGATCCAAACCTTGTGCGCGTCGAACAATTAGAACCAGAATCTCAACTACACATTAAAGTAATTAACACTTGCTATGGAACAACTCACATTTCTAGCTAGGGTTCTAGGCTTAATTCACAAGATAAAGCACGAATTAAGACAAATTTTAGTTCATACCCACAAATAATTAAAAAAAAAAGGCCTTTGGTCTGACAAAAGCTCTCTGAAAACTATGTGCTAACTACAACAAGCTGAACCTTAGGAGCCATTCATGTTCTCTCCATAAACTAAATAGCCACAAGTAAGAACAAGCTAGTTTAGCTCTAACCTATTACTGCATGGAAACATTGCTGCTTTCAGCTGCGCTCTCCTTTGGTTCTGAGAAATTGTTCCCGCATTCTGAGATCGGCTTGTGTCTGCTGCTGTTGGTGCTGATGCGTGTGCAACTGCTGCTGATGCTGAGGATGGATTTGCAGTTGCTGTAGTTGGCGAGCTGCCAGAAGTGACTGCATTGCCTGGCTCTGATTATGATGATAATATTGTTGATTGGCTCCAAAAGATGATTGTCCAAAATTCATCACTGGCCCATTTGGCACCATCTGCCCAGTTGCCAGTTTCAATTGCTGAACCTCCTCTCTTAGTGCATCATTCAGCGCTACAATTGCAACCAAGAAATATCAGGTTTAGGAAGCAAGTGATCCAAATTGATTAAACGGCTCAAATACAATCCAATAGATCCTAGAACTGTTTGATATGAAATGGAGATTTAAATGTACACAACATTTGAAGGCTGCAGCAACACAAGTTAATACTGCAAAAGCAGGAAAAAAAAAAAAGAAAGAAAAATACATAAGAATGCCATCATATGGTGGTCAAGTTGAGGTTTTCGTGACCATATGAATCCAAAATGACATCAGGTTCTAAAACTTTTACCTAACTAGGCTGTAATGCAATTCAAACGAAAAGGAACCTGACATGCCTAGGGAGGAAAAGAGCAAGTTTGTGTTTGGATGAGTTAGTCTAACCCGTATGCCTTCTAATCCTAGTCGAGCTCAGCAAGTAACTAGAATGAAGAAGAGCAGATTATGTCCAAACTGGCCAGTCTAAATATATCTGCACAGTAGATTATTTTCATAAGGATCCCTGTTGTGGCTGGGTGCGCCTGATGATGGGTTGCATGGGCTCAAGTTGTGCAGTATTAAGGTCAGATCCAGTTGGGTTAAACCTACCAAGACCCATCCAAGTTGCATCCTTGATCCAAATCCTATCCAGCTTGGATTCGGGGTTAGATTTTGTTGGCGTCATATTCCAAAACTCATTGGCTTAGAGGACATATATACAGAATAACAGAGCATACTATCTGGTACTCATTGAATTAGAATCAGATTGAGTCATCGATCCAGATCTGTTTGGATGTCTCAAGATAACATAGCATTTTTCTCAAGGCAACATCATTGTTAAAATTTACATTTGTGACATCTTCAGTTTTAAGGCGGTTTGACAAGCGTGCATGCTGAATAAAACTCACAAACATTTTAAGGTTGTAGTTCACTTGACAGACCCAAAGCTTCAAGGTCAATTGAGGTTTAATTGACAAAATCATGGTTTGAATTCTAGGAATTAGAATCGGAATCGGTTTTTTTCAGATATCAGTCTCGGCCAAAAAAAAAAATTACAAAAATTAAGTAAAAATATTAAAAAATTGTTCTGATAATTAGTAGCATTTTAACATATTTTTTAGCATACTTGATGGAATTTGAATCATATTCGACAAAATACAGCAATACACAATAATTTGTACAAAGCCAGAATACATATACAACAGTTGATTCAAATAAATAATTAGTAGCATTTCTAACAAATTAAGTTCTAACAAATTTAAGATTTTTTTTTCTAAGTGTTTTTACCTTGTTACATTTTTAGCTTAGATATTTTTTCTTCTCTCATCTCAGATCGCTTTTTCTCTTTTTTAGCTTAGATTTTTTAGTTCATCTCATATTTCTCTCTCTTGCATTTCAATTTTTATTATCTTTCTTATTCTCAATTTTATATTCTTTTTTTTTATTCAAAAATTTTGTTTTCTATATCAAATTCTTTTCCGGTTGTATCTCATATTTTAGTTTTATCTTAATTATTTTGTATCTTAACTTATTAATTTAGGAGTTGTTCTCAATAAAAAAAAAAGTTATTACTTGGTTTCGGTCTTGAGTTTATTTGGAAAAGTAGCTTTAGATTGGTTTCACTAGTTTTGAAAGTTCATCGTGAGTGTGGTTCTATTACACACACACACACACACACAGAGAGAGAGAGAGAGAGAGAGAGAGAGACTTGTGTCATTCTGGAAAGATTCGAGGCTGAATCCTCCCACTCAAATACAACCTTACGACATCTGAATGTAAGATCCATTTCATTGAAGTTGATCTATATTTATTAAAGTAACTAAAAATAAAAAATCATGTATTTTGAATACTTTTTGCCCATCCATCAAGTAGGCACACAATGGACGCCCGAAAATAACATATTGCTTAGATCTACATTTTTAGACACAAATTCCCGATCCGACCATTACATCATGATCTAAACACTTAAAAATACTCACATACCAATTTTTGTTAGATTTCAAATATTCTACATCATTAAACTAACCAACTCATTATTTCGGCCATCCATTTGCGTCTACTTGATCGATGGGCAAAAAGTATTCAAATATATATATATATATATTTGATTTTTAGTTACTTGAAATAATGTAGATCAACTTCAATGAAATAGATCTTGTATTCGGATGTCGTAGGGTTGTATTTGAGTGGGAAGAATTCGACCTCAAATCTTTTCAGAATAACACAAGTCTTTAAATGTTCAAGTCTAAGTCTAATTAAAGTCTAACCTAGACTCATCCAAATTGAAGTTTGAGTCAAACTTGGAATAGCTTAGATGTGAGTCATTTGACCTAACCCAAACCCAACTATTAAACCCAAACCCAACAAAACCAAACTAGACCTATCCCAACTCCAACCAATCTATCCAAAATAAATAAAAAAAGTCTATATAAGCCCTTGCAATCGATCTCTCTGTCTGCTCATCTTCTCACGCACCGCCACAAAAGAAAATGAGAAAAACTCATTGACTCAAATTGAGAACAGACCATATTGGATGTGTGATCCCTTTGCCCTCCAATGGTCCTTCTCGAAGCCTCCAATAGATGATATTGGACCAGGTTTCCTTTTCTTTCCTTTTTTTTTCGGATTTCCTACCTCACTCCTGTTTCGAACGAAACGAGCCCATGATAGATTTTTTTTCCAGCAAAACACTCTGCGCGCCATGTATTGTCATCGTCTTGGCCAAATCGGCCTTATCTCAGCCTGAACCGATCGATAGGAGGCCGATACGAGCCGAAACTCAGTTCGTATCAACGATTATCGATCCTGCAAATTCCGATTTCCTCACAGTCGATTCGTATCGAGCACATACGATTTCAATATGAAATGTATATTTGTCTCGGAATCGGCCGATTCCTCAAACCATGGATAAAATCAACCTCGTAACAGTTTATGGAACATTTATGACAAAAGACCTATTGTTGGGCAAGAGCTTAATTAAGATTTAGGGTAGGATCTTCCCAAAGAGGAACGAAAAGGGGTAAAGTTAGTGGAAATTTAGGTTATTGGACTTAGATTAGGATAAGATAGTCCTGAATTAATATGCATTATATGAGATGATTTTGCAATTGTGAGAACTGACAAAAGAAAACATATTATGAAAAAGACTTGGACTATAATCTTTCTGTTTAAAACTATAAAAGTAGATACACATCTCCTACCCTCTATCTGCCATTGGGATACAGAGACAAAATTCCGAAGGGTGAATAATAGGTTAAGCAATAGTGAGATATGGTGACTATGAGATAAAATAAGCATTAATCCTCTTGTTGATTTACCGTAAGTGAGTGTTCTAACCCATTTTTTTAGAGGAAGGATGGGGTCTCAAACTTGAAAACCCCAATAAATGTTCAACCCTTACAAAAATTTTAATGACATGAAATACTAACATTAACTTGTACCTATTACCACATAATTAATTCTCATCCACGATTCATGTTCAAATTTCAGTCAGGTTTTAGAGAGGTTGGTGCCAAGTCAGAATAGGGTTCTTAGATCCATTGCATATCCATCAATTCTTCAGGTTTACAAAGGGTCAGGATTAAGGTGTCTGTTCATAAGATCTACATCCAGCCGAAAATACATTCTACTAAGAGTTTAGCCCACAAGTCTATAAGCAGTATAGGTCCAGATGAGGATCTGGATCTTTTGGTAAGACTCCCAACCCTAGCAACAGTAGATGTAAACTAGTTACAGTTTCTTGTAAAAGCAGTTTAGCGGGCCCTGTGCTCTCAGGTAGTACATTATTACACATCATGCAGAATACGTACAAAGATGTAATACAGGTAAATCCGGAAAGATTTCCACATATCATGGAAAAGTGTGTTACTGATGAACTAAAGAACAAATAACAGTTAGATGAGGAACACAAACATAATCAGGAACCTCACCATCTTGCAGGTGAACTTGTTGCTCCATTGTTTGCAACCGCAGCTTCAACTCACTATTTTCAGCAGTCAGACCAGTAGTATCTCTCTGTCATTGCAACAAAGGAAACATTTAGTCAAGCTGTATATGCAACCAAGTTGTCCCTAGTAGGAAGCATAGCTCAAACATTAAAGAGTATCAACGTAAGTCCAAATATAAAACAGTGTCCACATAAAAAAGCAGAAATGTTGGTATAGAATGAACTATACATCAGAACTGGCATGACAAATGCTTCAAATATTTACAGTCTCACAAATTTTTGCATCACGAACCAAATCAAATCAGTTCCAGAAAACATTTGAAGAACAAGGGCAACAACCAGACCCACGTTAAACGGGTCGAGATGTAAAACAGATCACATGAATTTAAGATGGCTACCAGGGAATTATTCCCTATGGATATTGCATGCTCATTTTTACTGAGTTTCTTCTTTTCCAAAGATGATGAGTTGTTTATCAACTTTTTCATCTACTACTTCCAATTCGTTTTAGTTCCTCCCAAGAAAAAAAAGGCACAGCCATTATCTGCTTGGACGAGAGATGTAATAATGTGGAAAGAAATTTTGCTTTTGTTTGAGAAGTAGTGCTTTATTTTATAGTTTCCCAGAAAAGAAAATGAAATCTGCAAATAGTTTTCAGAACCATATTGTTCGATAGAACAGAAAGCTGAAATTTAACACTACTTTTCTTCGAAACGTAACAATTTTTTATGTTTCTTTTGACCAAAAGACCCTTAGTTTCCTGATTTGCAACACAAAAGCTGAAATACAAACAGACAAATTGTATAACTAAGATTGTTTTTTAGAAAGGCAATCATATTCTAGAATTATATGACATATTTAAGAGATATATATACCTGTAACATTGTTAACTGTGCGGACAAAGTTGTTGCTTCTGTTTGCAGCGTCTGCACCTTTCGCTCGAGCTCTGCAATGTAGCGCATCTTCCTTTCTTTTGACCGTGCAGCTGATTGCCTATTTGCCCAAATTCTACCACACGCCAGAAAAGTACTTGTTAATACAGTAAATTTACAGAAAAGAAGTAACACAGCAGAACACATGCACAAGGAAATACACATAAACCTTGAAACAAATACAGGATAATAAGTTCATGCAGTAACTGTGATGAAGTGAACCTGCCCATTTGAACCAATGGTTATGTTTCTTATGGTTCTTATTACAATGATTTCAAACAAATTGAAAACTAATATGATAAATGAAAGCAGTTTCAAGTACAACACATGAGCGGCAGTCAATATAGCAGCTGGATGCGATATTGTTATCCTAAATTACACACATTTAAGCACATGACTACGAGCCTATATAAAGTAATACCAGATGAAGTAAGTTTACAGAAGAAAAATGAACTATGAGCTTCCAAATGACCTATGCAAGACTGTCCTATTAAATGCTTTCCCACCATAGATATGTTGATGGGACTTCAAATTATGCCGGTTTGGCAGTTGGAAGCATGCCCAATGATAATGTGATACTTTTGCATTGCGATTTTTTTTTCCGCCATCAATAAGCTGTTTAAGGTAGTGTTGCAGTTGCTTCCATAGCCCGAAGCCACTGAGTCCCTTACTAGAACAGAGCAGTAGCTTGTCAGGAGATGACAACACAAGTTATTCATTAAATGCAGATGAAACAAGCCTGAGGTATTTTGTAGCCTCACTATGCAATATCTTGGATTTCAATCAGGAATGTCCCCAAGAAAACATGTCAAGAAAAATTGCTAAGCTGTCACAAGGACCAGAACAAAAAGCTTAGTCCACATAAAAGATAACTCCGGCTTTATAGCCTCATCATTATCATATATCCAAGCCTTTGCCATCAAAGTGGGAGAGCCCCACAAAAGAAATGAAAAACTTCTAGAACTAGTTCCTGGACATGAGCCTTCTATGAGATGGTACCAAATTCTTTATGGCCATGGTAATCATAAGCAAGAGAGAGCCATGGCCTAGAACCAATGTAACCATTTTTCCTTCAAAACATATGTAGGTATCTGGTTACATGCACTATGTATAACATAGTCAAAAGGTTCTATAACATATGTCCCTCCCTCAACATTTTTCCTTGGACAGAATGGTTTTTTCCCCTTTCCAGCTGCTAAATATTTATCAAAACAAGCAGTGTGAATCAAACCCATCCAAACCTCCTTAACAGATAGTTTGAGTTATGTATTTACAAATTAATTAGATCAAAAAATATATGTCACATATAGATGCCTGTTTATCAGGTATAGCATCAGAAACCACAAAATAACAACCGGAACAAGGGCATAGATAAAGCATTAATGTAGAGAGAGGCATGCTGACCAAAACGTGTGTATCTATACGCACACATGCAAGTACACACGTAGACACATGCATATTGTCTTGAATACTCACTTTGCATCTAATTTTGAAAGAAATTAAGAACCTCTTAACCATGTTTTGAAATCTGGTATCAGTAATGGCCAAATTTTTTGGTATCAGAATCAGCAATATCAACCCTTTATCAGCCGTTTTGGCTCTTATATTAGCAATATTGGTATTGTTCAGGCGTATCGAGAATATCAGTACCAGGCATAAATGTCAGGATCCAGCAATATTTTGAAACTTGCTTTTAACTATTACATGTGCTTCTAAATTTGTAAATATGCCTTTGCTTTAAGGCCCACTTGATGTACTTGGAAAAGTCAACAGAGAACTCAATGATTTGCACCAATCCTTAAGCTAGGGGTGGCATTGGGTCCAATTATCCCTGCCCCCATCCAAATCTAACCCGAATTTCCGGGTTTGGATCCTTAAATCGTA